>CAXIVR010000002.1:168688722-168866879 GCA_964035755.1 Teleogryllus oceanicus | reverse complement strand
TTGGACACGCATCAAACGTTAGCCCCTGATACGAAATATGTAACATCATTCATCTGTACTGGTTGCTATGTCGTGTTAGAAGAAGAAAAAATCGCACTTGAAGGAGAAGTAGAATGCACAGTCAGAAATTTTTGCATTACTTTTAATGTAATTTACGTACTTTTTAAGTACACGAAAGTAATTATTACGGAAGAGAATTTATTGTAATAAAAATGCAAAATATGTATATATAATGTGCTTATTGTTTCCAAAACATGTAAGAAAAAATAGAAAATATATAAAATAAAAATTCATTGTGGTGTTCAAAATTGTTCTCTAAACCTTTTCCGAGCATAGACGTCGCCGATTAGTTCTTAACAAGAATTCGGGGTGGCTGAAAGTACATTCTACCTCTGCAAAAGAAATTGTGCACTAAACTTCACTACAAAGAAGAATAGAAGATTCATCACTACGAATTTTATTCGAAATATAAAATACACTCATAGTATATTACAATGTTAACGAGGAGCTGGTGTTCAAGTGAATAGTAGTACCGTGCAGCCAGTGATGGGGAGGAGGTTAAAGGCAATAAACCCCCGCAATCGAATGACGCGGTAAGACAATTTTCTACAAAAAATATTTATTAGTTTTCGATCGAGTAACAAATGTGTTGTTTGAAACATTAGCAAGAACGTGGTTGAAATTACTTTTATTCATAAAAATCCGCTGAGCCTTTACTCCAAGTACACAGTAAGCGGGAGGGGTAAGCGGGGAGGTAAGCGGTGGGGGTAAGGGTGGGGAGGAGGAGGTAAGTTTGACTATTCATGGCGAAGATATGGTGGTCATAGAAGCGCAGCAACATTTCATTTGATTTGTACGAAAGCTGATTCCGTAACAAAAATTGCAAACGCGCATCTGAAGTATTCCGTTTCGACTAATAAATATATTAAAACGTAACGAAATATATAGTAATAGGTAAAATATGTAATTATACCAAATATGTAAAATGAAAATAGTTCTTATTCATTCAGAATATCTTTTAAACTCTAAAAATATTATTCGATGCGGCATCTAGATCCTGTAAAAACATGAAATTACATTTGAAAACCGGTCCTAGTAATTATCATGAACGCACATTAATCTAATGTACCGTTAACTTTACCTAACTAATGTGGATAAATAACTTTTTGGGTTTGGTAAAGTCAAAATATCCATTACAATCAGTTTCGTAATGAAGTACTTTTGCCCTAGTGAGGTGCAGTATACTTACTATTACCGCTCTAGACGGTAAAGTAATGGCGTACTTGCCATTACCGACCCTCTTCTTTTGAAAATATTTTGGACTTCTTTGTTTTTTATCCTTCACTTTTCCTCTTTAAAAACGCTTTAAAAAGTGAGTCAACACTGATATCAATATTGTCATTAAGTCATAATGTACTCTGTAACGTAGAAATAGTGGGTCAAAGACAACTTGGTTTCTCCTTTCTGACTTGCGCAAAAGAAGCAATCAAAACTTTTTTCCCATATGGAATGAACGTTTTACGCCAATTTTTAAAATTATATATTTATTTCTTTTAGTTGTCAGGTAACAATGGTTCTATAGCTGCATTTGCTGATTTGCTATTTTGCTGCGATTGCTTAATTTGCCTATTTTCGATTCGGAACTACATTTCACATGTTGAAAAGTATACACCAAGTATGTTTCAGTTGTTCCTTGTTGAAAATAATGTCATACTTATAGGAAAAAAAATTGTGAATACTAAATGAAGTCATGGGCGAAGTTCACAAAAAGCAACAAATTTTTTACAAAGTGGATATAACACTTAGGATATTCGTGTCGTAACATCTGATTACAATATTCGGTGGTTACCAACTGGACCTATTAATTGAGGCCTAAGTGGACCTAAGTGGGCCTCGTTTGGCAATTTTTCGATCTCATATTGTAATCCCAGATACTATACGACCTTATACAATAAATAACTAAAATAGAATATGGAAGAATAAAGTTAGTTTATTGATGATAAAAATAAGAGCCGAGAAGTACGAGGAAGATCCGCCAGAACAGTTAGCTTTTTTGTGCTCTGTGCTGACGAAAATGGTAATTTAGCTACTAAATTTCACGGACAGTTGATTTCTATTATTGTTAAGATTGATTCAACTACTAATTAGGTGTGTGGGAAGAAATAAGATTGTTGTATCAATGTTCCTGCGCTGTTTTGTAAAAGAGTTGCTTATAAGCTCTAACAAATTTTTCTCATACAGTTTTTATTGATTTCCAATCCGAAGTTCATAAAAGCATGGACGACATTGGAAGGAGAACTTGCAAACATCTGCTTCAACTGTTTGCTCACAACATTTTTGTTGAAGATAGATAGAGATAGATAACAATAAATTGTATTTTCTTCACGGCGAGGTTCAGACCATACGACCTGCTCTTTTAACCCAACATGTCAAATATTTACATTATTTTATATACCATAAAAATGATTGAGGAGGGAAGAGACGAAACATTTATTTCTGAAACAAACTACGGACCATCTCGATAAAGTAAAGATTGAAGTAAACCAGAAAACCTCAGTGGGAGGCGCGGATGAAGTTCGATGACTGACAAAATGGAAAACCTAAAACTGCAGTGCAAAGATGTGGATTTAACAGTCCACGAAGACGACTTAGAGGAAAAACTATCCCCAGCATTTTTCCAGCCTATCCAACATCTGCAGAAACATCGGAAGACGCAACGAAAACTATCCATATCCAAGAAATACTATTATGGAAAAAAGTAACGGATGCTGATCTGAAATTTAGTGACACTAATATCGATAATATTTTTATGTAGTGCTCCTTGTGTCCCCTAAGTGTGACATTAAAGGTTATTTTCAATTAAACACCTTATTTTAAAATTAATTTTAACTTAAATTTGTTATTGTAAGAAAAGACAATGTAACCAAGTAGTCATTTACTTTAGTGCTACATACACTTGTCAATACAATTTAAATAAATTATCTGTAAAAATATTGTGATTATCTTGTGGGTCAATTGACCTCCATCTCAATCACGTTTTCATAGTTTCGCTTTGTATTATAGAAGAAATGAGACCGCCCTTGCCTTGCTGTGAATATTTAAATGTAGCTTTTATCAACGACATGAATATCAGACACTAATCAGGGCATTATCAGCGACAAGTAAGGTTTTGACATAAAATACAAAATAAAAGCGTTTA
Source organism: Teleogryllus oceanicus (assembly GCA_964035755.1). Taxonomy (NCBI): domain Eukaryota; kingdom Metazoa; phylum Arthropoda; class Insecta; order Orthoptera; family Gryllidae; genus Teleogryllus; species Teleogryllus oceanicus. The sequence goes on along the minus strand of CAXIVR010000002.1, from coordinate 168,863,680 downwards.
AAAAACTACTTAGAAATCAATTGTTTATAGCCTTAATGTTATTTCCGTTTAATATTCCAGTTTTTCTCAATGCATTGCAATTTGCAATACCTACATTCGAAACAGGTTTATAGATTCTCCTGAAACTACTGACGTAGAATACTACGAACCTTTGAGCAGAAACTGTCGTGACACAATAAGGCGGCAGAGCGCAATCGTCCGGCTTCTAAGAGTCGTTAATTACAATCACGGTAAAGGGTTACTTACACCGAGCTAGTATTTTTGTATACGGGTCGTTGTATGTTCGTCTCCCTCCCACTCTCCACTTCTCTCAGTTATATATGTATTTATTCATTTATACATACATACATTTATTTGAACTGCAATTCAGTATGACCCAGTGTCAGTTAATTAAAAACAACAACAATAAAATAATAATAATAATAATAATAATAATAATAATAATAAAAAAATTAACCCATAGTACAAGACGAGAAAGTAATAAATATATCCTAATTATAAGTATTATAACAATTATTTCAACTCTGTGATGGTATCCAATAATTATGTTGGTGATACTAAAATTTAATATAATTCTACGAATTTGACCTCAAGATTTTGACAGAATGCTTTATTCAAAATATCCTATAATTAATTTATATACAATGAACATACAGAGTTTGTTAGGAAATTTCGGGGAGACGTTTCGGGAACTTATTTTCCCCATCCTCAAATAGAGACTGTAGCGGAGAAAAATACTTAGCGTAATTACTGAGAGGATTTACTACAATGTGTACTGAGAGGCAACAGGGCGTGCTAAGGCACGTCTGGCATGTTTTCAGTTACAACATGCTTAGACAATGTAAACAATGAGCTGGCCGTTGGGGTGATTAAAAATTGGGGGAGGCTTCAAATATGTTACTAGAAATACAATATACAAATTCTAAATGGGTTAACAAGTGCATGAAAAGAAATATTTATATAATAAATAGAATTTCACTCAATTGTTTACAAACACAGGAAATTACTACTTTGTAAGCAACCATATAAATATTTCTTTCATTTCATTAATCTTTCATAAATTCATTCATCATTCATAAATTCATCATCCATTCATCATTCATCCATTCATCATCCATCCATTAATCATTCATCATTCATTCATCCATTCATCATTCATCCGTAAATTCATCATTCACCTATATCCATTCGTATCCATCCATCCATCCATCCATTCATCATCCATCCATTAATCATTCATCATTCATTCATCCATTCATCATCCATCCATCCATCCATTCATTCATCCATCCATCCATTCATCATCCATCCATCCCCATTCATCATCCATCCATCCATTCATCATCCATCCATCCATTCATCATTCATTCGTCATTCATCATTCATTCGTCATTCATCATTCATTCGTCATTCATTCATTATACATTCATTCATTGACTACGTGTCTGCTTGTCTTCTCGTCCCCTTGTCCACTTGCCCTTTTTCCCCCTTGTCCCCTTGTCCCCTTGTCCCCTTGTCCATATCCACTTGTTCATTTATGTGTTTGTTGTCCATGTATGTGTTTGTTGCTCAATTTCTCATTGTAATTTATTACTTATTTATTTTATTTTAATTTTAGGATTAAACAGTTCGCTTACTGTATGCCGTGCTACGAAAAGAAAGAGTATTCTATGCCCGTTGCTTAATTCTAGGATCCTTTCCATAATAGGTAGAAGTTGAAATTTGAATTCAAATAAATGAGCATTTTGGCAAAAAATGATAGAAAAGATTCGCACTGATGTAATAAAATCTATTTTCGAGGGCAAATCAGCTAAATATTTGCAGTCTTATCTCTCATCATTTCTTTCGTAAAAGAATATGCACTTCGTGCCGCACGACCTTATGTAAAACGACAAATTGAATTATTCCATTTCCCGCTGAACTCTAGAAAAGTGCACAGATAATGAAGATACATTTACATTTGATTTATTTTTGACAAAACAGTCAATGATTGTGTGACGTATAGGGAAGTATAAATCTGTGCATTTTTTCTTCAGCTCCAGAATCCTAATGCTCCATGAGTATGCAGCCTGTAAGAAAAATTGTCTGCAAGATTTCGAAGCAATCATGAAGTAAAAAACACTTCGTTAAACTGCTCGGTATATCTATTAAAACCTGTCATATAGTTTATTAGCGCCTGGTATTTCTAAATATTAATATCGTATAATTTATATATATAAATGTTTTTATTGAAATAATCACAATTGTTCATTCAATTCTAAAAATGCTCTTCAGTACTGTTAGATCTAAGTAGTAACAGTTAATATCAATATACCCTCGTCTACATTTATTGATCGATAGTAAAATCTTCGAATTATGATTGAAAAGAACCATACCGAACTTGGTTATGGTGATTTCCTGTATTCAAATTTTAATGGTTTCATCGTTTCTCTTGCGTTTCAAGTGAGTAAACGAAAGTTAGTCTTTTAAAGGATAAGTATTGTATCATTATCGTTATCATCATCATCTTATAATCTATTATTATTATTATTATTATACTATTATTATTATTATTTTATTTTACATCATTTCGTTTATAATGCTTTTAACCAAAACTTCACGAGCCAGGTACTTAACATTCCGTTTAAAATAAACTGCATATTAGTCTAACTACATTTCGACAATCATTTGTCGACTAGCTTCAGGCTACCGAAAAGTGGACGCGTCTTTGAAGTGGAATTTATTGATATGGCTCTTTCCGGTCACCTTAAGAAAATCCACAACCCCTGAGAAAACGTTAGTACTTATTAGTAATATGTAACTGTTTAAACAAAGTTTGTTAACTATGTAACCAAACTGTAGATTTTTTTTGATAAAATGTTATATCTTTACTTACATATAACACCGTACCAAGTTTTACAATAACGGAACCATTTCACTCCCATTGTTGGATGTCACATTGGATGACTTTTTCTTCTTTGTACGCGTGTCATTGCTCTGCTATTCATTGTACTGCTTGGCTGCCAGAAGCCCGGAGGCATCTATTGAACGAAACAATAAAAATAGTATCGTAGTCTTTCGGCCGGGTGGCTATCAGAGAAGTTTTCCGGGCTGATAAGGCCGTGGTCAGTTGGCGTTGAAGGACAAATGCCGTCCCACGATTTCCGGGCCAGTCGCCAATAGCTGCCGTCTGGATGCTGCTCCCGAGATCCTACGGTGGACACTCTTGAGGATGTCACAGTAGTCATGGACAAAACATTTGGCTCTTCAACGCCAACTGGACCACATACTACCAACCAGTGGCGGCTTGTAAGGTAGTGCCAGTGTGCCATTGCACAACCAACAAAAAGGAAGGAAAGGAAATTTTCACCATAAATGTGTGTATAAAATATCGCTTCTTCAATATATTATTCTTGATGGTAATTCATTTGAACTAGCGCGTAGTCATTCAATGCTCTATCAATATTCTCTTCAAACGCACAGGGCGTAATGCTGTCTGTCGGCTTCTTCCTGAACCTCTGGTCATCTACGGTTTGGCGCCATGTCTGCGCACATAACTCTGTATAAGAACACTGAATTGTTTTCTATGTGTCTCTTATGTATCAGACGGTGCCACGGAAAAGTGGCACAGTAGTTCACGTTCTGCTCCACAGAGTGCACCAATAGCTCTATCTTCATCGAGCAGATCTCTCGCTCACGGTGACCTCGATGCCCTGGTGTTTCGCACATGGAGGCGGCGTACGCCATGGGCGTAAGGCGAACTCAGGAAGCTGTGACTTCTTGAGATTACTGTGGGTGCTCAGGCTTTCAGACTGAGAATTTTTATTTGCTCCCGTTTTTTCAGTTTAATTTTCATTATAAATTAATAAACACGGTCACTGAAAAATTAAATTTTGTTGCCCATGAATTTTTATTTTAGAGATTACTAAACCACTTTTAAAACATCGCATCGGTTTAAAAACATAGGTAGTTTTTGATCGATACTTTATTAACATCTATGTTTTCATATTGAATATCGATAATAGGCAACATCGATGTTTTGTTATCGATGTTATCGATTACTAACTGGCACCATCAAAAAAATTCCGTACCGGTCGCCACTGCTTCCAACCCAGAAACTTTGATACTAAAAATAGCGTTTTTTCTTTCTTTGTAAGGGTGCTACCACATTTTACGTATTATAGATGCCACTGCCCAGTTCGGCCATTGACCTGACATCCGCATGCTTAGTCTGTGCGGCTGTTCAGAACACACCAATGGCGTCTCCTCAATTGAGATTACGATTACGACTTTGGGGTTAAACAATAATTCTATTTGTCTGGCCTTCATCTATATCTATATATATATATATATATATATATATATATATATATATATATATATATATATTGAATATTAAAATTTTTCCTTTCTCTCTACATCTATATCTGCCAAGATCTTAACGTCAGCTTGCTGGGTCAATGGGTCACGATATATATTATAATCCTTATTACCTCTATAATGGATTATAGGATCCATAACCGACTATACAGCGCAGCTGAGATCTGAAATAGAATGATTCTATTCTAGTTCATTTCTGTTCGGATTGACTAAATGAAAAATCACTTTCTTTTCTATAGAACAAAATTTAACAAAGCTTTATTTTACTTTTGTCAAACAATTTAATGATTTAAGTTAGGCCTTTAGTCATGATCTCTTTCAATTTACAATTTTACACCGCAGTTAACTTATCTTTTCTTCGTTGATGTCCCTCGTAGACTTCTCAGTCGAAATATCTTGCGATCTTGCCGTAGTCAAAAGTTCAACGAAATTCTCTTCTTCCCCTATCAGCTGTTTTCTCAAACTATCAAAATTACCAGTCCCGATTACGTCCTATGACATAGTCCCGAACTTGATTACCACACCCGACAAAGTTCCTATTTATACTTCAATATTGCTTTACATGAAAATATCTACGAACAGTTCAGAAAGCGCGTTTCAGAGCAGAATCAAATCTTCCTGCATGATTCATCCCTCAAAGACTTCGTATTAAACTACCTTCATTTTTTCATAACATTTGACCGTCTAAACTTCTCCGCCCAATCCCAAGTTTCTACTTTCATCAACCCATCTCTTAATGCATTTTAGAAAAAAACAAGCTACGAAATTGTTTATTCACGGTCGTTGCTATGCTCTAGCTCTCGTGATATTTCGTAATGCATGTTCCACCATATTGTCTACCCGCAAATGTTAATTTAATGTGACATATGGGTATATCACAACTTCCCCTCTCAAGCGTCATTTGGTTTATACAACCTAACTAAATGACAAGACTAAAATTGAACACTTTCTTCACTTGCTTCTTCACTAAACGGCAGTAACCTTTACACTTTGCACTGCACTAGTTTGTTTCTTGCTGCCTTAGAGCTATTTACATTTCCTTTCGGGGATGTGTCAACAATAACCATTTCATCATGTTCTAATAGCCATCTGCTAATATTTGCCGTAACTTCATTGAATACACATACACTTTAATTAAACTCCTACACAAACTGACAAAATACACATAATGACAAAACAATAACAAAAGAAAAACTATTACACCTAATATTTACAACTATTTACAAATCTGTTACTTATTAGTATATTTAATCATGCGTGTCCCTCATATACGGCTTCATGTTCCTGTAGTTATATATTCCCATTGCCGTCATTTCATCATTCAAAATCGCGGCATTTCTTGTAATACTTTACAAATTCGATACGGTCCTTTATACAACGGGAAAAGAATTTATAAAATAGCTTCTTATCCACTGACGACACTTGAGGTACTCTAATTAACACTTCATCACCTCCATATACTCGCCTCCGAAAGCATTGTTTCTGTTTTGGCTTTCTTTTGGCTGCTGCCTCCCGCATCAAATTGTCATAAATTATTCGCGTATCTCTCACATCATCTAGGTGTAGTCAATTTGCCTGTACGACGCAGTAAAATCCAGTCCCGTGAATATCAGCTCCTTTTACCTTCCACATCATTTCATCTAATTCCGGCGGTTTTTTCATGACGAGTGATGGTCTTGCTATTGAGTTTCCTAGCATCAACACAAAATTTGATCTTATTGTCTTTCTTACGAACTATCACTATTGGGCTTACATACGGTGTCATCGATTTTTTATTATACCATTCTTTCAAGCATCGTGTTTGTTGTTTTTACGTACCAGCTTTTATACATAGGGGATCGGATATTGTTTCAGATTAAAGGTTCCTTATCCATCAATTCAATTTTAAATTGATATCCTTTTACCAGCTCCTTGAACTTCAAAAATATCTCTATATTCATTGACTAACATTTCCAATAACTTCACTAGCATCTATTCCGTTTTCGTCGACCCGCGCCCTCTGCTGCCGTGGATCTGGTCCTGGTCTCTTCAATTTGTTCCGCAATATCGCAAATACATATCTTCGCCCTCTGGTCTTTGATCCCTAAACAATGTTGTTGCCCTTTGTCACCTCGTAACAATACCTCCTGTTACCTATGTCGACCTTGTCACATTTTAGGCCATCAATCCCCCAAAATAATTGGACGAATCAAATTCTTCACTACAATTGCCGGAAACTGAATTGCCCAGTCGCGAGCTTCACTTCCACCCAAATTTGCCGACTTCTCTCGTTTCGATGCGCCTTCCATTAGCTGTCGAATATCAAACTCCTGGTGGGTAGCTCATCAATTTTATTTCCCTTCTTCTTTAACTGCTCATACAATTTTTCCGACCTGCAAACATTAGCGCACCTGTCAATTAAAATGTCTACTGGGTATATTCGAAATATCCTTCAAATTAAACGTATATTCTCCGCCCGTTCGTCCGTATCTTCCCTTAATAAATCTTCCGCCGATACTTCAATGCTATTCAACTCCTTAAGAACCATCACGCCCCTCATTATCATCATGAAATTTTAGGTAGCTGGTATTACAAGCGCCGATGTATGCGTGGTATATTTCCCTGTGAACGCATCCTTGATTCATTTTCTAACTGTACAATCTTGTCGTAATGTCCAACATATGTTCCCAGATTCAGATTCTTGCACCATTTTAATGTTTCTAGGTCCCTCTGTATTCGTTTTCTAATTTACAATCGAATTAACTAATTTAGATTCTCTGTTTTCAATTGTTTCATGCATGTTAGGCGACATTTGCATTTAAATTATCTACGCGATTCGACTGATTGTCGGCACTGCACGTGTTGGTCATGTAAATGTCCTACTGTCACAATGTTTTCCTGTAAATGAGATTAGCTTTGGAATTAATTTGTTGCCAGATTCTTTTAATTCCCCTCTGCATTTGGTCAACCCAGTTATTAAAGACTCAATTTTGCGTTCATTTCTACTGTATCTTAAATTAAATTAATCAAGTCCATATTTCCTAACGGTGCAGCCATTATTTCCTTTTCTTGTGGTTCAGATTTCAATAATTTCACCCGAAATTTCTCCCTCCCAGGGTTAGTATTAGCAGACGCCATATCATCTACATTAACATTCTCCATACGCAATTTTTGCTCCTAGTATCCATTTGAATTCTAATACAAATTAAAATCTCTCTGTTAAATTATTTTAAAAATCACACCAATGAAATGGTTTTGGCCCTTTCTTATAATTAACAATTAATTTCAAATGTCAATCCATAAATTTCAGATTCCCTTTTGGATCACTATATTATAATTTATAAGACTAATTTTATCCGTGTCACCAATTGTTATAATTATAACAAATTATGCATCACGTTGAGCGCCATTTTGAGATATACCAAAATTTCCTTTCTCTCTACATCTATATCTGCCAAGATCTTAACGTCCGGCTTGCTGGGTCAATGGGTCACGATATTATAATCCTTATTACACTCTATAATGGATTATAGGATCCCATACGACTATACAGCGCAGCTGGGAATCTGAAATAAGAATGATTCTATTCTAGTTCATTTCTGTTCGGATTGACTAAACCAAGAAAAATCACTTTCTTTTCTATAGAATAAAATTTAACAAGTTTATTTTACTTTTTTTGTCAAACAATTTAATGAATTTAAGTTAGGCCTTTGATCATGATCTGTAATTTACAATTTTACACCGCGGTTAACTTATCTTTTCTTCGTTGATGTCCCTCGTAGACTTCTCAGTCAGAAATATCTTGCGATCTTGCCGTAGTCAAAGTTCCAACGAAAATCCTCTTCTTCCTATCCCAAGCTGTTTTCTCAAACTATCAAAATTACCAGTCCCGATTACGTCCTATGACATAGTCCCGAACTTGATTACCACACCCGACAAAGTTCCTATTTATACTTCAATATTGCTTCCACATGAAAATATCTACGAACAGTTCAGAAGCGCGTTTCAGGGCAAGTCAAATCTTCCTGCATGATTCATCCCTCGAAGACTTCGTATTAAACTACCTTCATTTTTTCATAACATTTGACCGTCTAAACTTCTCCGCCCAATCCCAAAGTTTCTACTTTCGGCATCAACCCATCTCTTAATGCATTTAGAAAAACAAAAACTACATTGTTTATTCACGGTCGTTGCTATGCTCTAGCCTCGTGATATTTCGTATGCATGTTCCACTCATTGTCTACCCATAAATTTTTTAATGTGACATATGGGTATGTCATAAATATATATATATATATATATATATATATATATATATATATATATATATATATAAACAAAACATAACATAACATACAAAAATACATGAACAAATTATAATTAAAAAGTGCATGCCTATTTTGAACTTTAATGTCAATTCGTGGCTGTTTTCTGAGATATATGAGAGAACTACACTAATACGGAAATTCCATGAGCATACCCAGAAGTTTTGGGATGTGACCGCGCATTTTGTAGAGAAACATTTACGTTTCAGGTAACCGATGTCAGTTGCTGCTAAATGAGTCATCTCTATCACAAACGCCCTTGTTGGCACAAAGGCGCCCAAAATTAATTGAAATTTAGCGCCGTTCTTGGAATTCGATCATTTATAACAATTCCTTGACGCTAATTAACAGCAAAGGGCGTACATTTTAAACGTCCCACGTCGGACTTATATTTTTCTGTAAAAAAACGCTGGCTAGCTTCCAACGAGAAAGGCAAAGACGTCTTTCTTATGAAACTCTTTGGAAGGACAAACTGCTTTAAAAAGTTTGAACTGCTTTCATAGACGCTTGCCAGATTGCGCCAGCTACTGAGAGCTAGCATTGACACTTGTGAGAATCATATGCGTTTCTTAATATGACGCCACGAGAGTCAATTGTTTGAGACCTTTTCAGCCGGGCGGTTCCAGAAAAGATCGCCTCGTCAGTAAAAAGACTTAGTAATTCACATTTTGGCTGCATTGAAAAATTAGATTTTTGACTGTTGGTAGTGGGGGCTACCGTACAGCCGTGCAGAATCCGTGCACAGAGGTGTTTGGACGCGAACACTCGCCTGAAATTGTATCACACGAATTACGACAGAAAATGATCTTCTGTACGCCTAAGACAAGGTAACATTGATAACTTCTTCAATGTTCAATAATTCTTACGCAGAGGTAAACTAAAGTTCATAATAATTGTCTTTCAGAATTTTCCTTGTGCAAGCGAGGAAAATGGTACGCCTAAGACAAGGTAACATTGTTTCGTTCTTCAATGTCTGATGAACCCATTTTGCAGCCTCAACACCCCTCATTTTGCGATTCAGACAATAGCACCTCAAATATTTTGTTTTTTTTAAGATATCGAAATGCAAGAAAAATATGTTTGTTTGAGTCAGAACCACCCTCCCAAAACACCAGTGCAGGATACGTTGTTCCAGCGGGAGGCCATGCCCAAAATTGCGATTGTAACTTCGTTATGACTTGGAAGGCCCGGGAAAGTTTATGAAAATCATTTTCCAATATGAATTTAAAAAAGGCAATTAAGAAATATTCTAAACCACAATCAAACGTATAGAATTGGGTGATTCTATAAAATATTAGTGCATTTTTAAAGGGTTTTTGTTTTAATGTATGATATTCATATTATATTTAAGTTATTATTCATATCGTATTGACAGTTTTTATCTTATGTGGATATTTCACTTGGAATTTGAAAGCATATTTTTCCCCGGGAACCCGAAAATTATTTACAAAGTAATAACCCCATTTATGAGAAAGGGGGAAAATGTCTTTCGTTCTTTGCAGAAATTTGAAAAACTTCTTTTAGATTTTGGGGGCATGAGACGGAAATGGTTTGTCCGCTTATGAATTATGTGATAATTTATTTTTGAAAAAGAATTTCTGGCATTGGAATTGATCTGGGATATACAGACGAAATCATATTTTACTATAAAAATTATCGCTGAAACACAAGAGAAAAAAATGCCAAATTAATTGTTAAAATTAAAAAAAATTGTAACCTTTTCCTGGGCCCAAAATTTAAATTTTTCAGTAAAATTATGTTTCAAAATGTTCTCCAAGTGGGGGTTTTTAAATAGAAAGATGGGGTTGTTTCAAATTCACCAGTCAACGTCGGGATTTTCAATTAATTTGTTTTTAGGAACAGATACCGATTCAGTAATATTTTTGAGTTTCAAAATTGGAATGAATAGGGAAATATTTTTTTTTTACATATTTTGATAATTCATATTTTTCTATTTCATAATTTGTTACGTTTTAATATATTTATACTCAAACGTTTCTATCATTTCGCGTTTATTGTACGTTACGGAATATCTTTTTTAAAAAACAAATCAAATCTTTGCCATAATTATCACCCCCCCTCACACAATTATTGCTCTCGGGTAAGAGTGGATGTATGTAAACAAAAGTAATTTCTCGATCGAAAACTAACAAATATTTTTTACATAAAATTGTCTTAGGCGTTGTTCGATTGGGGAGGGGGTAACCCCCTTCCCTACGATCCATCACTGGCTACACGGTACTGCTATTCATTATAATGGCATCTCGTAAACATTTTAATATATACTATGAACTAATTTTGTATTTCGAATAAAATTCTTGTAGGGTGAAATCTAGTGTAGAATTACTTCTGTGGAGGTAGAACCTACTTTCAGCCACTCCGAATTCTTGTTAAGAACTGATTGGCGACGTTCTATGCTCGGAAAATGCTTATAGGGAACAATTTTAGATACAATAATGAATTTTTATTTTACATATTTCCTATTTTTTCTTACATATTTTACAAAAATAAATACATATGTATGTACATATTTTGCATTTTTTTATTACAATAAATTCCGTTCCCTACTTATAAGATTTTACCACGACATGTTCATTGGCAAAACGTGATCGCCTTCGACCTCTGTACATGCCCTAAAAGCAGTGTCGCCGCAAGTCATTGGTAGACCGAGCGTTCGCCCGAGGCCACGGAAGTCAAGATGCGATCAATAGACAGAGATTAGTAAAAATTGAAAAGAAATTAGAATTCGAGTAAATCTTTATAGTTATTTTATAAGTCATGGTGCTGTAGTAAGGTATTTCATTAAATTTTCAATTATTTTTTTACCTTAAACAGTTAATTAAGTCATTACTTATAAAGTTTAATATATCAAAGACCTAACATTAAAAACGTTCTAATGAAATTCATATTTATTATTTCCTGATTTAATAGGAAGTGATTTTATTAAATACTAACTAAACATAAACTTTTTAGCGTGCTAAGCTTACCGTGGAAATTGTAGTATTACTTCAGATTACTTCTCGTTGAGAACCTGCGAATCTCAAATGGAGGGGGAAATGCTCTGATACAAATGCGAGAGTGGCGCTCGAAGGAAACCATAGACAAATCAGCTCTGATGTATGTGTGTAACCGTCAACTAGCAGCCAATTAATTTACCTGCGAATTTATCTTAAAAATAGCGAAGGTGTTGCCTGAGGAGTAGGCATTTTGCTCTACAGTTTCGGCAAAGGTCTTTTGCTCTACAGGTGCTTCAGCAAAGGTCTTGCGTCGACAGGTGCTGACACCCTCTCTTCTACGGCTAATATATACTGATGCTGTCCTCCCAGATTTGTTCTGCAACTTAACTCGAATAGCCAACCTCCGACTAAAACCGCTATTTCGTCTCTGTTTTCGCATGTAATTACCAAACAACTTTGTCCCGTGTGTGTTTTGCAATTAGATGGCAAAACATTCCCAATATATGGCACACAGAAGATTCATCTACGGAGTTTACTGCTATTACGATCAAATAAAGAAGAAACCGGAAAAGAAAAAAAACAAATGGAGAAACAAACACACGAAACGAAAGAAACAGATGAAGAAACAGAACAGGGAGGAGAATAAGTAGAGGCGGCGGTGGAGGGGAGGAAGAAGAAGAAAGAAGAAAAAGTAGAGTAAGCAGAAGAAGAAGGTGATGGTAATATATAGGCCTACTCGTGAATGGGGGAGCTTACCTTCATCTTTCGCCTACGAGCGCACCTTGAGTGACGTAACCGGCTGGAAGCGCGTGGCGTTTGGGGGTGGGGGTGGGGGGTCGGAGCGTGCAGAGAAAGAGTGGGAGGAAGAGATACGGAAGCAGAGAAAGTCGGGACGGCGCGTGCTCGGAGGCAGGCGGAGGCGGAGCCGGGGCTCGCGAGTCCACCAGCGGCGCCGGGGCCCGTCGCGGCTCCGCCCTCTCCGCCCTCCCCGCCCTCCCCGCCCACCCGCACGCCCGCGCACCGCAGCGCCGCACCGCACCGCGCGTCGCTCCGCGGAGTTACCTGTTACGTGATGTTATAGTATGAGACATTGTAGTGAAAGTGGTCAGTGTGACGACACTCTCTCCGGGGCGGGAGCGCGGCCCGTCCTCCCCGCCCCCGCCGCCGGCGCCGCCTCCACCGCCGCCGCGTGGCCGGCTGTCCGTTACTCGCGCCGCAGCGGGAGATGGGCCGCCGGCCGCCGCCGCCTCCGCTGCCGGTCGCTCGCCTCCCGGAGCCGCAGCCAGTGCCGCCGCCACCGCCGCCGCCGCCGCCGCCTCCACCGCCGTTGCTGCTGCTCGTGCTGCTCGCGGCCCAAAACGCTTCCGTCGTGGTTGCCGCGGACGCCGCCGCGACCGGAGCCCATGGGCAGGATATCACAGTCGAGGGTAAGTACCCCTGGTTGTGTTACCTTGCGTACGAGTGTTGAAGTAAGCCTAAGGGTTTCTATGCGAGCGTGTTGGGGAGAGACTGAGTGATTCGCTATTTTTGGTATTCTTCCTTGTCGCTCGGAGTGTTATCACCACGTGTCCAGTGCCCTAGTGCAAGTCAAATTAATTTTTTTGTGGTAGAAGGTGAGGACCAGTGCCTTTTCCACGTTGAAGAGAGCGAGACATGCTTCTTGTCAGTGATCTCCCTGATTTGCGAATTCTGTCTTTCATCAATGTCGCTCGACAATATTCCGCCCCGTCTATTGTCTTGAGCAGGACATCGCCCTCGACGATGACTACCTCCGGCGGTATTACATTGGCATGTTGACGCGTTTGAAGCGCTTCTCTGCTGGTGCATTGAGGAAACACTGTGGAATCTCTCCGAAGCGTGAACTTTATCATTCTGTCTTCTAGCTCTAAATTCCACCATCGGTGTCACGACGCCACTGCGTCCAGTGCCCATGGATAACATATTGGTATTTAAGAGGAGTTTCTGTTGTGTTTCTACGTTGAAGACAGATACGGTAAGATTGGGTAGAATACTGATGATCTCATTCGTGAATACAATTCTTACATGTTGCTCCAAATAACCCACTACGCAAGGGTTCTTGGGCAATATACTGAACTGGAAGAAAAAAGTACAGGTTTCGTTTTTTCGGTAATGTTTTGAAGAGTGTCGAAGGCATTTCTATACCAATTTATTGAGAAGAAACGAATATTTATCAATTTGCGATTACTGTCATTCGTTCTCGCCGCTCGGAGAAGTTCCACCGACAAAATTTAACAAAGTTTATTTTTACTTTTTTGTCAAACAATTTAATGAATTTAAGTTAGGCCTTGATCATGATCTCTTCAATTTCAATTTTACACCGCGGTTAACTTATCTTTCTTCGTTGATGTCCTCAGACTTCTCAGTCGAAATATCTTGCGATCTTGCCGTAGTCCAAAGTTCCAACGAAATCTCTTCTTCCCTATCCAAGCTGTTCTCAAACTATCAAAATTACTAGTCCCGATTACGTCCTATGACATAGTCCCGAACTTGATTACTACACCTGACAAAGTTCCATTTATACTTCAATATTGCTTCACATGAAAATATCTACGAACAGTTCAGAAGCGTTTCAGAGCAGAATCAAATCTTCCTGCATGATTCATCCTCGAAGACTTCGTATTAAACTACCTTCATTTTTTTTATAACATTTGACCGTCTAAACTTCTCCGCCCAATCCCAAAGTTTCTACTTTTGGCCTCCACCCCTCTCTTAATGCCTTTTGAAAAAACAAAAACTACATTTTTTATTCACGGTCGTTGCTATGCTCTAGCTCTCGTGATATTTCTGTAATGCATGTTCCACCATATTGTCTACCCATAAATGTTAATTTTAATGTGACATATGGTATGTCACATATATATATATATATATATATATATATATATATATATATATATATGTATATATATAAACAAACATAAATAACATACAAAAATACATGAACAAATTATAATTAAAAAGTGCATGCCTATTTTGAACTTTAATGTCAATTCGTCGCTGCTTTTATGACATGTATGAGAGAACTACACTAATACGGAAATTCCATGAGCATACCCAGAAGTTTTGGGATGTGACCGCGCATTTTGTAGAGAAACATTTACGTTTCAGGTAACTGATGTCAGTTGCTGCTAAATCTACCACAAACGTGCAGTCATCTCTACCACAAACGCCCTTGTTGGCACAAAGGCGCCCAAAATTAATTGAAATTTAGCGCCGTTCTTGGAATTCGATCATTTATAACAATTCCTTGACGCTAATTAACAGCAAAGGGCGTACATTTTAAACGTCCCACGTCGGACTTATATTTTTCTGTAAAAAACGCTGGCTAGCTTCCAACGAGAAAGGCAAAGACGTCTTTCTTATGAAACTCTTTGGAAGGACAAACTGCTTTAAAAAGTTTGAACTGCTTTCATAGACGCTTGCCAGATTGCGCCAGCTACTGAGAGCTAGCATTGACACTTGTGAGAATCATATGCGTTTCTTAATATGACGCCACGAGAGTCAATTGTTTGAGACCTTTTCAGCCGGGCGGTTCCAGAAAAGATCGCCTCGTCAGTAAAAAGACTTAGTAATTCACATTTTGGCTGCATTGAAAATTAGATTTTTGACTGTTGGTAGCGGGGCTACCGTACAGCCGTGCAGAATCCGTGACAGAGGTGTTTGGACGCGAACACTCGCCTGAAATTGTATCACACGAATTACGACAGAAAATGATCTTCTGTACGCCTAAGACAAGGTAACATTGATAACTTCTTCAATGTTCAATAATTCTTACGCAGAGGTAAACTAACAGTTCATAATAATTGTCTTTCAGAATTTTCCCTTGTGCCAAGCGAGGAAAATGTGGCAAAACGCTTGTCGACAACCCGATTCATTGTCTGTGTCTCTCCCACAACTCTGATGAAGCTATTTTGCAGCCTCAACATCCCTCATTTAAGTGCGATTCAGTAGCTACTAGCACCTCAAATATTTTTGTTATTTTTAAGATATCGAAATGCAAGCAAAATATCTTTGCCTGAGTCAGAACTCATCGCTGCCAAACACCAGTGCAGGATACTTTGTCTGCCAGTCAGGGGGGCCATGTTCAAAATTGCAGTATTGTAACTTCGTTATGACTTATGAGTAAGGCCCGGAAGTTTATGAAAAATCATATTTCCAACTATGAACTTTAGAAAAGGCTAATTAAGAAATATTCCCAAACCACAATCAAAGTATTGGAATTCAGTGATTCTATATAGCATATTAGTGCATATTTAAGGCATTTTGTTTTAATGTATGATATTTACATTATATTTAAGTTATTATTCATATCGTATTGACAGTTTTTATCTTAATGTGGCATATTTCACTTGGAATTTCAGTTCATATGCATATTTGTCTCCTGGAACCGAAAAGTGTACTTCACAAATGTGAATGCGAATCCTATTTATGAGAAATAGGGGGAATGTCATTCGTTCGTTGCAGCAGCATTTGAAAAACTTCTTTTAGATATCATGGCACTGAGACCGGAAATGATTTCTCCGCTTATGAATATGTGATAATTTATTTGATAAAGAATTTCTGGCATTGGAATTGATACATGGCGATGATACAGACGAAATCATATTTTACTAAAAAAATTATCGCTGAAACACTAAGTAGAGACAAAATGCCAAATTAATTGTTAAAATTAAAAATTGAAACCCTTTTCCTGGCGCCCAAATTATATTTATCAGTAATAATTATGTTTCAAAATGTTCTCAAAGGGGTTTTTTAAATAGAAAGATGGGGCTTGTTTCAAATTGGCACCAGTCAACGTCGGGCATGTTTCAATGTAATTACATGTTTTTACAGGAACTAGATACCTGCATTCAGTAATATTTTTGAGTTTACAAGATTTTGAATGAATAGGAACTTTTTTTATTTTATATATTTTGGTATAATTACATATTTTACTATTTCTATATATTTCGTTACGTTTTAATATATTTATACATCGAAACGTTTCATATCATTTCCTGTTTGCATTGTACTTACGGAATCATCTTTCTTAAAAATCAATATCAAATCTTCGCCATAATTATCACCTCCCACTCACACACACTTATTGCGTACCTGGAGTCAAGAGTGTTGATGTATTGAACAAAAGTAATTTCTCTATCTAAAACTAACAAATTTTTTTACAGAAAATTGTCTTAGGCGTTGTTCGATTGGAGAGGGGTAACCCCTTCCTACGATCCATCATGGCTACACGGTACTGCTATTCATTATAATGGCATCTCGTAAACATTTTAATATATACTATGAACGAATTTGTATTTCGAATAAAATTTTGTAGGTGAAATCTAGTAGAATAACTTTGTAGAGGTAGAACCACTTTCAGCCACTCCGAATTCTTTGTTAAGAACTGATTGGGACGTTCTATGCTCGGAAAATGCTTATAGGGAATAATTTTAGACACATAATGAATTTTATTTACATATTTCCTATTTTTTCTTATATATTTTACAAAAATAAATACATATGTATGTACATATTTTGCATTTTTTTATTACAATAAATTCCGTTCCCTACTTATAAGATTTTACCACGACATGTTCATTGGCAAAACGTGATCGCCTTCGACCTCTGTACATGCCCTAAAAGCAGGTGCCGCAAGTCATTGGTAGACTGAGCGTTCGCCTGAGGCCACGGAAGTCAAGATGCGATCAATGAAGAGATTAGTAAAAATTGAAAAGAAATTAGAATTGAGTAAATCATTATAGTTATTTTATAAGTCATGGTGCTGTAGTAAGGTATTTCATAAATTTTCAATTATTTTACCTTAAACAGTTAATTATAGTCATTACTTATAAAGACTCTTTGAAATATATCAAATGACGCTAACATTAAAAACGTTCTAATGAAATTCATATTATTATTTCCTGAATTTAATAGGAAGTGATTTTATTAAATACTAACTAAACATAAACTTTTAGCGTGCTAAGCTACTGTAAATGGTAGTATTACTTCAGATTACTTCCGTTGAGAATCTGCGAATCTCAAATGGAGGGGGAAATGCTCTGATACAAATGCGAGAGTGGCGCCTGAAGGAAACCATAGACAAATCAGCTCTGATGTATGTGGTAACTGTCGACTAGCAGCCAATTAATTCACCTGCGAGTTTATCTTAAAATAGCGAAGGCGTTGCCTGAGGAGTAGGCATTTGCTCTACAGTTTCGGCAAAGGTCTTGCGTCGACAGGTGCTTCGCACAGGTGCTTGCAGTCGACTGGTGCTGACACCCTCTCTTCTACGGCTAATATATACTGATGCTGTCCTCCCAGATTTGTTCTGCAACTTAACTCGAATAGCCCACCTCCGACTAAAACCGCTATTTCGTCTCTGTTTTCGCATGTAATTACTAAAAAACCTTGTTCCTGGTGCGTTTTGCAATTAGATGGCAAAACATTCCCAATATATGGCACAAGAAGATTCATCTACGGAGTTTACTGCATTACTGATCAAATAAAGAAGAAACCGAAAGAAAACAAACAAATGTGAGAAACAAACACACGAAACGAAAGAAACAGATGAAGAAACAGAACAGGCAGGGGAATAAGTAGAGGCGGCGGTGGAGGAGGAGGAAGAAGTAGAGGAGGAAGAAGAAGTAGAGAAGAAGAAGAAGAAAAGTAGAGAAATAAGAAGAAGAAAAAGTAGAGAAAGAGAAAGAAGAAAAATAGAGAAAGAGGAAGAAAAGTAGAGCAAGCAGAAGAAGAAGGTGATGGTAAATATAGGCCACTCGCGAATGGGGAGCTATTTCATCTGTCGCCTACGAGCGCACCTTGAGTGACGTAAACTGGCTGAGGCGTGGCGTTTGGGGGTGGGGTGGGGTCGGAGCGCAGAGAAAGAGTGGAGGAAGAGATACGGAAGCAGAGAAAGTCGGACGGCGCGTGCTCGGAGGCAGGCGGAGGCGGAGCCGGGCTCGCAGTCCACCAGCGGCGCCGGGGCCCGTCGCGGCTCCGCCCTCCCCGCCCCCCCCGCCCACCCGCACGCCCGCGCACCGCAGCGCCGCACCGCACCGCGCGTGCTCCGCGGAGTTACCGTTACGTGATGTTATAGTATGAGACATTGTAGTGAAAGTGGTCAGTGTGACGACACTTCTCCGGGGCGGAGCGCGGCCCGTCCTCCGCCCCGCCGCCGGCGCCGCCTCCACCGCCGCCGCGACCGCCACGGGCACCGCTGCCGCCGCCGGGCACGGGGCTGGCTGGCTGTCCGTTACTCGCGCCGCAGCGGAGCATGGCCGCCGGCCGCCGCCGCCGCCTCCGCTGCCGGTCGCCCCGCCTCCCGGAGCCGCAGCCAGTGCCGCTGCCACCGCCGCCGCCGCCGCCTCCACCGCCGCTGCTGCTGCTCGTGCTGCCTGCGGGCCCAAAAAAGCTTTCGTGGGTCGCCGCGGACGCCGCCGCGACCGAGCCCATGGGCAGGATATCACAGTCGAGGTGTACCTGGTTGTGTTACCTTGCGTGCTGTGGCAGCCTAAGGGTTCGCGAGGGGTTGGGGAGAGACTGAGTGATTCGCCATTTTTGGCATTCTTCCTGTCGCTTGGGGGTTATCACCACGTGTCCAGTGCCTCGTGCAAGTCAATAATTTTGTGGTAGAAGGTGAGGGCGCCTTTTTCCCCGTTGAAAGAGCGAGACATGCTTTTTGTCGGATCTCCTTTGGAATTGCGAATTCTGTCTTTCATCCATGTCGGTCGACAATATTCCGCCCCGTCTATTGTCTGTGAGCAGGACATCGCCCTCGACGATGACTACTTCCGGCGGTATTACATTGGCATGTTGACGCGTTTGAAGCGTTTCTCTGCTGGTGCATTGAGGAAACACTGTGGAATCTCTCCGAAGCGTGAACTTTATCATTCTGTCTTCTAGCTCTAAATTCCACCATCGGTGTCACGACGCCACTGCGTCCAGTGCCCATGGATAAAATATTGGGATTTAAGAGGAGTTTCTGTTGTGTTTCTACGTTGAAGACAGATACGGTAAGATTGGGTAGAATACTGATGATCTCTTTCGTGAATACAATTCTTACATGTTGCTCCAAATAACCCACTACGCAAGGGTTCTTGGGCAATATACTGAACTGGAAGAAAAAAGTACAGGTTTCGTTTTTTCGGTAATGTTTTGAAGAGTGTCGAAGGCATTTCTATACCAATTTATTGAGAAGAAACCAATATTTATCAATTTGCGATTACTGTCATTCGTTCTCGCCGCTCGGAGAAGTTCCACCGACAATTCAATGGTACCAATGTCGTTTCTGTGCATGGTGCCAATGCACAATGCCATATACATACCGCCAATGCCTTATGGTCACAATGCACACGTGACTGACATGTCTACAGGTGCGCATGCTATCAGTATGTTTGAGTAAATTAATTTGCGAAGTGTGTACATCTTTTTTCAGGATAGTTATCAAATGTCATGTATGCCAGTGACTAGTTAATACATGCAAGACCATATCATGGCTTACTGACTGACGAGCATAAGCATTAACGTGTTTTTGTTCTTCGTATCATGAAAACATCGCCTTAGATTCCCAACATTAATTATATTACATTATTTCTGGTTCCAACCGGAAGATAGTCCATATCAATAAAGTTTCTACGTGCATCTGTTGACAGGCGTGTGTAATCTTATTTATTCAATATATACCATCTGCGTTTTATCTTCGCCTATTGAAATACAAAGTTGTCAATGCTTCAGGAGGAGCAATATCACTTGGACAGGCTGTTTATATGCCAGAAAATGAGACGTAGAGAATCGTGCACTCGTGACCTGGAGACTCACTAGTACTGCATTCAGAATTACGTATTTAGTGTTGTTACTGAAATCGTTAAACAGATAAATTATGAAAGAACAAGGTAGTGTTCCAAAAGGCAAATGGATGTGATTTGTACATTCTGTAACTTAAAAAGTGATATGAATAGTTGCTCGTAAGTCAGTGAGTGTATGCTTTTAAATTCAACGCAACATTTTTTTTGCTAGAAATTGTATAGCGATGACTGAGACAAATAGGAAACGAGTATGTATATAGAAACGGGGTATATCATAAATGCAATGCGGAAGCCAAGATAGCTTTTAGGTTGAATAGCACGTTCATTTTGTGTTCCAGGTGGAGAAATCTAGATCTGGAACTTGATATCTAGAAAACGAGTTTCATAGCATCTACTTAATATAATATTTACTATCACTATCTGACATTGAGCTGGAGTACTATAATCATACAATATTGATCACTCCAAGTTATTTCGAAGGAAAAGAGATTGCAATGCATCTGTACCAACAGGTTGTGATTTGTATCTTACTACTGGAATTAGTTACTCGTACTTTTTCCTCTTCAATTGTATCTTGGGTAGCCGATTGTAGATGTTTGTATGTAATGTAATACCGTAAAAAAACTGTTCAAAGTACCTAGTTCA
Source organism: Teleogryllus oceanicus (assembly GCA_964035755.1). NCBI lineage: Eukaryota > Metazoa > Arthropoda > Insecta > Orthoptera > Gryllidae > Teleogryllus > Teleogryllus oceanicus. Next base: position 168,842,608 of record CAXIVR010000002.1, on the reverse strand, counting down.
AGTACTATTTCTATTAATGTGTAAGATTCAGCAGTACATGTAATTCAAAAACTTCAATTCGATATTGTTATTATTGCGGAAAAATGTGATTCTAGAAACTCCATTTATTTTACTCGTCGAGAAAAAGTAAATGCATCTTTTGTAAAAATATTTAGTATTATTATATGAAAATCTTCTTCAGAATTCTTGCAAAATTTATAACGTTTTATCAAGACATTTTAAAGGAGATTATCAATGCACAAAAGTTATTTAAGTGATCGGAAACATCGCGACTTGTCTTTCCAGAATATTACGGATTCTATGAGTTTTAATGAATCATTTTCATTTGCATAATAGTTTATTATTTTATAAATGTCTTTCTACATTTCCCCGATATCTTAGTGTAAACAATTTTAAACCTTGAGGAAAAGAGCGCTAATTTTGCGTCACACTTATCATAGGATAACAGGTAGTGTTTAATTTTATGAAACCTCTCTCTCTCTCTCTCTCTCTCTCTCTATATATATATATATATATATATATATATATATATATATATATATATATATATTGTGCAGAGATCTTAGGAGAGGATATTGATTCTCCCATTTATCTGACAAACTATTCCGCAAAGGACATTCTCAAAAGTCAGTTATTAATGCTATACCATGAAAAATGAATTTGACGGATGAATTGATGAATGATGCATCTAATAGATGAAGTTCTCAGTAAAATGAGTAACAGGAGAAATAGAAAAACTTGGAGAAACCCTGACGCGTACCCAATTTGTCCACTATAAATATTACATCCAATGACCGCGATTTTAACACAGGATACAGATCTAAGAAAGAGGAAGGAAGCTGACTTCACCAATGCTGTTAAAAACCATCAAATGACCGTGTTCTCCGCTTGTATCACAAACATATCAGCTCCAATTTCCATGTACTCGACTCATCCTGGCCCTTCTGGCCTTCGATATGGAGATGGCACTTTCAACATGCCTTAATCCGAAGCATTTGTTTCCCAAACCCCAATTCCAAGACAATCCAGCGCGAAATCGCTACGATTATTTCTAGTCGAACGGTCTACACGAAACGGTCGATCTTTCTCTCTCGATCCGCTTCCCTCGAGAACGACGATGTTCCACTTAACTACTAACCAAATGAGCGCCTGCGAGGCAGGGAGGCGAGATGCAGCCGATGCCTCCTAAAAATCACGCCACCGGCCGGACAGGGCAGCCCCTAACCGAGGGACCGGCCTGGCCAGTTTTTGCCACTGGCGGGTTCTCTTCCTCCTCGCAACACCTAGCAGTGGGTGAGCCAGGCGCGCTCTTATCGCTCTGCTCGGTGCAGTGTCGCGTGTGGTTCGATTCAGGATTAATTACTACTGATTCCGGGTGCTCCAACAGCTAAGGTAATTAGTCCCATAAGTGTAGTGCAGATTTTTGCTCGGGATCTTGATCTTACCCCCACTGGATATCGAGATTTGACGCCGGGCTACCGTCGGCTAGCAGGCTTTCCCCAATGAGGTATCTCCCGTCAGCGGGGCACCGCCCAGCCGGGGTAAACTCTAAGCTAACGATTGGTCTCCCGGCATGTGTAGTAGTGTACTACATGAAAGTATAAGTATGTGTAAGGGGTAGGATAGGACAAAGAAGAGGGAGGTAAGATCGCGTGCGGTCCGAGGCCGTGTTAAGGTACTGCTTCTGACATTGATGGGAGAAACCACGGAAAACTACCCATCAATGCAACCGGCCACTAGAATTCTCCCCAGATAGCGACAGAACTTGACCCAGGTTGGCTAGTGTCTAAAATCCTGCCACCGTCGGGTCTCGAACTCCAAAACCTCCCGGCCAGAGGCACTGCAGTGACATGAATTGATGCCTTGAGCCACCTCTCCGGTTCTTTCTCTGGGAGTTTGGTAAAATATCAAAGTAATATTTATATTTGTAATAAACATATAATATTTTATATGCAGTATTTATATTGAACATATTGGGTTCGCGTCAGGTTTTTTTTAAAGATTTCCTATTTCTCCTATAATTCTTTTCATTCCTATTCACCAAGATACACCTACGTTCTCAGACGCTTCCACTGTCAAAAATTCCAATTTAGCCAGGATGTATTAATACTCTAGTAAGCCACGAAGAAATCCCATAGCGGTCTCCCATTCCAAAAGTGGTACTTGTATTTTGGAAATTATTCTCTCGTTTAGGAAAGTTTTCTTGTGAACGTTCAGATAGCGGCATCGGATAAAACCAAATCTTGCAATTATAATTCTCTAAAATAATCGTTATACTTGTATTAGTTGTGAGAATGAAAGCAACGTTTATTTACTGTGCTCAGTGTGTGCGTTATCAATTTGTCGCTAACTGATAAGTCAGAGTTGGAGACAATCAACAAAACTGAATATAGAAAACTGTATATTTGGCGAAGCAACATTAACCATGAAATATCTCTAAATATTTTCATTTTCTCAGTATTACTTAGTTAATTGTTCTAAGAGATTGTTCTCAACTTTGAATGTTCATCTTTCATTCTATTTTCATTGTCTTTCTAGTTGAGGAGTCTTGCAGCTTCGTGTAGTGGTAAACCGAAAGTTTAGGCCAAATAGGGAGAGGGGGCATTGGCCCCAGTCTGGAGTCCAAAGAGGTGCTCACATATTAGCGCTGGGGCCACTGCCCACAGTACGAACGCACTTTCCTTTGTTGAAATAACGGCTTTAGATAAAGGTGTACAGGGACGTGTTGACCTCGAACAAACTGACAGGTTTAAGTGTAAATAATGTGAACCTGAAATCGGAAACGAATATGATTCTTACTGTAGACTTCAAAGGCATGTTCAAATGTTTTCGCAATAATACTTTCACGTAATTATTGTAATTATCAGTCTTCACACTGCCTTCACGATCTAAAATAAAATAAATTTATTGATTTTCTCTGTAGAATATATAACATTAAACTTATTGATAAAGTGCTTATGAGGTACTCTTACGAACGATAATTTCGTATGATTATATAAAATTAAATGTTATTATTTGTCTTCAACGTAGAAATCTATTTCTGATCGAAATTAAATTAAATGTGTCTCTTTCATAACGAACGCGCTCTTTTGTGCACAATACAGACAGACAATTCTATTCACCTGGACCTAATGCGAGTTCCTTTGACTGGGGTACAGTTACGAGTAATTTACATTTGCATACAGGCAACACGAGTACAGTTTGTTCAAAGTGAATGAGCGAAAGCTTCTCAAGCGTAATTTGCATGAGACAAGACAATGTATAACGCACAATCTGCCACATTTTCAGAAATTCCAAAATCATGAGCGAAATTAATCGCTCTTTATAAATTTCAATTGGAAATTTCCAATAATAGTTCCTGAGATTATTCAGCGTAATGACAAGAATGTATGAAAACGACGAAGAGACTCGTTTAATTTGTTTTGAAGGTTTCCTTTCTTGACAGTCTAATATGACGAGAATGTGCTAGAGGAAACCAAAATAGGAGACATGGTATGGAGTACGTCAATTATTGATATTACTCAACCAACAATGCTCGATTTTTGTCTCATGAAAGTAGTTTGGTTTAAGATAACATCAGAAAGAAAATTCCTGAGAACGTCGGGGGTCGTGGGAGTCTATCTCAGATTGCATGACTTATAAAACGATTCATTTAATTTGCTTTTGAGATCTAATCTTTGATCGTTGATCTTTACAACAAGTGGTATTTTGAATTTATTTTCATTTATTCGTCACGCACATCTGTGAATTGTTTTCAAGAGCGTATGATTCTAAATAACTGTAACTGTTAAATGTGCACATGATTTAAAACATTAATGACAATAATTTAACTGTTTTTGCTGCAGTATGCCTGGATTCAGAATTGTCTGTGATGTGGCAAATGCAAATTATTTTATTTCTGAGATTGAAATCATAAAGATTTAATATTTTCCTCTTGGTAAACGAATTATTCACGTTGTTTTAAAGATATTATCAATTTTGTTCCATCAACTCTATATGGAGTAGCACTCTTCTTACATTGACATTGTATAGCTCCGCAGTAAATGAATTTATCAGTAATTTTCAAAAGGAGGATAAAAACGATAGACCAGTTTTCATGAAAAACCTCAAAATTCTGGCACTCTACGTTATTTTACGAATACCATTATCTTTTTCATATTAGAGCTGTATTCTAATGAGATACTATTTTCTTTTTTGCTCTCATATCTACTCCCTAATCGATTTTCAACAGACTTTCACCTCTTGTCCTGCGATGTTTGATGTCGCAGGGGGGTATGACGAAAGGAAGTAAACGATTAGAATACTAATGTGCGACCCAGTTATTCAACACGTCAATGTAATGTCGAGCATATATTATTGACCGAGTACTACTGAAATGACTTTTTCAAAACTAAACACCTTTCCGACTTCAAAAGTAATTCATATCACTATCATGTTTCCAATACTTTTCAAAAACAACATTTGGAATTTAAAAATTCAAGTAATGTATTCGATGTCGGGTTCACGCAAAAAAGGGAATCCGGGAGTACGCCAGTGGTCACGGTCATTAGATTCTTCCTGGGAGGCCGGTAGTCCATTGTCAGAACCCGGACTTATTCGCCGACCCACCGACCGATTTATCAACCGACCGACCGATCGTTCTACCGGGCAAACGATTAGCGAACAATAAAGTAAAAAGATAAGAAAAGAAAAAAGCATTGTGAAGATTGCTTGGTTGCATCAGTCCGGCAAATTGAGTCTGCCAAGATCCGACTTAGCATGGCTTAAAGCGCAACTCTACCATGATAATTCGCCCACTGGCAGTCGCATCCCCACCCCGAGATTGCACCCGTATCCCAAACGAGGATCCAGACACTCGTCTCTACGGTTCCCCCCAAAAGCTTCGACTTTGAGCATTGAGTGCAGTAACATGTGGCTAATCACTTGTCAACCAGGACGGCAGGTGACATTCCATGCCCGCGTTCGGTTTACTGCGAATTCACTCTGGAAACCTTCCGATCAATCCACTATCCAATCAACCGACCAACTGACTGACTAAGCCAACAAACGAACCAACCAACGACCGGCCATAGGGACGAGTGAACAAACGGTCATACTACTGGGAGAGGTGCTCAGGGCATCAACTAATGTCACTGTAGTACGTCTGATCGCGAGGTCTAGATTCGAGTCACGTTGCAGGATTTTCGACACTAGTTAGAGCTAGGTCGAGTTCTGTTGCTGACTGGAGGAGAATCCTAGCGGCCGGTTGCTCTGATCGGAAGTTTTCTGTGGTTTCTCCGATCAACACCACGCGAATGCCGGGGCAGTACTCTAACAAACGGGCCTCGGGCCGCGCGGGGTCTTTCCTTTTTCTTCTTTGTTCTATGCTCACCCTTTACTTACACACACTTACACAAAATGCACTACACAAGCACACATGCCAAAACACCGGTCGGGGCGGTGCTTGTTGGAAGATACCTATTTGCGGAAAACCCCGCCAGCAGACGGAAGGTGGATGCCGGACCTCAACATGCAACGGGTGACGATCACCGCCACCTCCCGATCAAAAAAACATGACTACACTTACGGAACTAATACCTTTAGCAGTTGAGCGCCCGAATTACTAATCAATCAAAACAAACACTTTTTAAATGGTAGATCTCTTCTACGCGTGATATTTTACGATAGCAATGCTGTTATATCTGATCAGACACCAGCCTCCTAGATCAATACGCTTTATAACTGATCTACGAGATGTAATCAGTACGATCACATACCCATTTCCCAAATTACGAACATATGCCACTCAATTCCTAACTTCTGGAAAATGACTTCTCCTTATGGTCGTTGAGTGATGCCAGTGGGTCGCCCCTCAACCAGGACGAGAGGGGACATTCCTCTCGGCTCTGCTCTGGGTTTACAGCGCTATTGCTATGGGAGCCGAGTGCTCGCAGCACCGCGGCCCAGGGCGCTTTTTGTTCTCGTTCGCTGCGTCCGGCCGCCGCGCCGCGCCGCGCTGCAGAACCCGCTTCGGAGAACCCGCAGCAACGGGGCAACGCGCGAGAAATGCATCGCGTGCGAGAGGATAGCGATCTTGCGCTCGAGGCGAGAGGTCAAATTCACTCACATCGCTGCAAGGAAACTGTAATGAGAGTTCAATATTTTCAGAGTCGACGTCTTCAGAACTACATTAATAGACTAAAACTACCGATCTAAGTGATCTAAGACTATACTACCGATCTAAGAGATCTAAGACAACACTACCGATCTAAGAGATCTAAGACAACACTACCGATCTAAGAGATATAAGACAACACTACCAATCTAAGAGATCGGAATTGGCGCAGTTATTGTGACCGTATGAGAGAGGAGTAAATGAAGCGAAGTAGTTTGATTACGAATTTGTTTATTAGCACGTACATCCTCGCATTATGTGTAATGTTTTTTTTATTATAACACAACATGAACGTAGTACATTTGTGTAATTTTTGAAAAATTAAAACGTTATCGAAATAACATTGATGTCATGATATTAGTGGATTTACTCTATCTATTCAAAAAGTTTAAATAGAAGCATTTGGAGCTATTTTTGAGAACATTTTGTTTATATTTTCATGACATTATTTTTTAAAAAATTACTCGAAAATTTCTCATAATTTTTTAAAAAAAAGTACATGATATTATTAAAGATTTAAGATCGAGAAAATTTGGAAACGTTGTTCAGTCGTCATATAAAGTACCCTCAAAAATCGAAATAAACTTTGCCATTCAAGTGGCCGCGACACTAGTAAGACAGATCAGGAAATATCAATTTTAGAAAAATTCCTACCTACGGTTGAGCTGCTAGTGATGTTCAAAGACGGACGAACAGTCGTTTTGCCGTAATCAGTTTTTCGGTAGCATTGATAAAAAGAACTTGGATTCTGACAACATATACGGGAGGTTCTAAGGTTTGAGTCCCGATGATGGCAGGATTTTCGACCCTACCTAGTCAGCTAGGTGCAATTTAGCCATTGTCTATATGAGAATTCTACCGTTCGGCAGCTCATATCGAAAGTTTTCCGTGGTTTCTTCGATCAACACCAGGCGAATGCCGGAGCAGTTTCTCAACAAACGAGCCATAGACTGTGTGCAATCTTGGCTTCCTCTTCCTTGTCCTATCCTTATCCCTTACTTCCACATACTTCCACAAACATGCACTACACTACCACACTTCTTGGGAGGCCAATCGGGTGCTTAGAGCTTGTCCCTGCTGGGGTGGTGCTACGCTGGTGGGAGTTCCTGATTGGGAAAAACCCTGCAAGTCGACATAGGCCGGCACCAGATCTCGCCGATAGCAGGGATAAGAGATAAAAACATGAACTACACTTACCGGACTAATGACCTTAGCAGTTGAGCGTCCAGAATCGCTAATCAATCAACTTGCGTTGCTATAGAATGGCTCATACTTTCTCTTACTAGTTAATTTCCTATTCCTATGAGGCTAGTCTATCTGTGCTGTGTGGCCCCACTCTCTTTCAATCTTTTACCATCTCTACCCCACACGAACTCGGTCTATGGGCACCTACCACGGTCTTCCGCGGTTCCCACAATTCTGGGAAGATTCACATTGAAGAGCACTTTGGCGCTCCCGAATATCGCATAGGCCGATCTACCATAGGTCCTGTACAATTACAATTTTGCCCGTGGTGTCCCTAGGCCCAACTCGGTGCTTGTAACGTTGTTCTGGGTGTAGGAATCCGTTTCTCAATTATCCACATATCTCTCACCCACTTGCGTGTCAGGGCCAAGAGATTATGAAAAGATTAGGGTGTAGAAGTTAAACACGATGAAATTGGAATGTCTCCCACGCCACGAACACATCTTAAAACATTAATGTCTTACGCGAGTGCGACCCACAATCTTAGTGTCAACGTACTTGGGTTCACCGGTTCCTGTTTCACATGACCGAATCATTTGACTGTAATATTTGTAAACGTGTTATTGTTATATAATGTAACAATTTGATAAAACTAATAGCTTAATGATTTGGTATACTTTGTCTCTTTTTTTGCGTCCCTGAAGGGAGGAGTTATGAGTTTTTTGCATAAATCTTCAAATTGGGATCTTTTAATAATTTGTTTGGATTATTTTATATTTTTAAAGATTTCCTTACTCCGTAGCAAGATTGTTCGAAAAATTTGAATTTAACTTCCCGTACGAAGATATTTTTATTTTTAAAACAATTGTTTAAAATGTGGGATGTTTGTTGATGGCGATTTTTTGTGAAACATTTTAAAAACCTTTTAATTTCATTTCAGGGGTTCCGTTCTCCTGGGTACTTCGACTATTCAGAATCTCTTGCTCATTTGCCAGGGGAGCCATTGCAATATTCGCCGACATGAGGCTCAAAACTGTTACAATGTTACGTCACTACGTCATTAGCAGTTACAGTTATGTGGGTGAAGTTGAGATGGTATGTGATGTTTGAGATATGGTTATATCTTCAGCCCTAATGAAGGGTAAATGAACAGAAAAAATACTGTCCGGAAGATTTTGTTATTGAATGACCTAAACTCAAGAACCCCATTTCAAATAAACAACAACGTAAAAACTGTGTGATGTGGATCTCCAACAATATAATATGCAAGTTGACTTAAAATCTCTTTCTCTGACTTTTTAACGTAGACAAGATAGTAGAATAATCATGTAGTATCTGTAGACGTGATATCGAAAGTAAAAAGTAAAGTACTATATTTCCATTAACTAAACTCCCTACTTCCTTTAATACATATTTATGTGTTCAAGATGTAACCGAATGCTCTCACAGTATAAACGATTGTTTAAAACATTTGTCGTGTTCGACTTCGCTTGACATGAATATGGGCGAAAGCTAGTACCGTTAATTAGGTTGAAAGAATGGAACATTTACAGATAAATAAATGTCTGCTTTAGAATTCATAAAGAAAATTAGAACTGAACTTCCAACCACACCGGCAATATAAGCCAGCTAGCAAAACCTTTTTCCACGAATCTGCTACAAATATTGTTGAAGAGAAGAACCTTTTAACATATATTTTTATAAATCAATATTCCGTAATTTAATGTCCAATGTCTAAATTGTGAATTACTGAAAACGGGAGACATTCCGCGGTTGCATTTCCTTTCACTAGCTATTTGACCGCTCTATTTATTTTTTTAAATGCAATACTCTTTTATCGCATTCAACAACAAATCATGGTGTTTATTGATTGGCTTACAATTTCTGATAATTCTTTGTCTTCTTTTATATAATACGCAAAGGAAAGTTGACAGTTTTATACCTTTATAAGAATATCGACAATAAAACGTCAGTGTGATATTACTGGTAGATAATTACCCTTAGTGATGATCGAAAAGTTTCAGAACAAAATAAAAAGTTCGCAGTTTATGGAATAGGGCGAAATGCACGTGCACATGCAGCCCGCAACACACATTGCCATCGTGCACAATTCCGATATTGGTCTTTATAGGTCCTTAACACCTACTTTTCATGCCCCAGTACGATGGGGAGTTATGATTTCTATGCCGTGATCTACCAAAGAACCTTTTTGGACGTTTCATACAGTTTTTGAGGGTACCTCCACTCTGCACCACGAGTTGTAGGTCATTCGATGAGAGTTCCAGAAACTATTCATCTTTGATTTAAAAAGTGTGATATTTCGAGTTTATAATGTGAGTGAACATATGTGAACATTTGGGGTTCATGAGGGAGAATATTCCATTTCAGTGGAACTTGCAGTGAACGTATGGGGGTACATGCGGAGAAACATCCGCGGTAGGTGGGCGGTCTGGGGAAACATGAAATAATTTGCGAGAAAATGTGGCGAGACACCTGGGAAACATGTGGCCAGACACCTGGAAAACATGTGGCGAGACACCTGGGAAACATGTCGGGAAACATGTAAGAGAATTTGCGGGAACAAGTGAGTAAAATGTGTGAGAAACACACTGTGGGACAGCTGATATTATAGGATTGCAGGATTGTTCCAGTTACAAATATTTTCTTTAAACGGTAACTACAAAATGAGACCTTTTTCAAACTTCAATTACATTTTCGGAAACTATATATTTTGAGTTCTCCACTTACTTACACAGGTGGTCAAAAAGAAGCAAAAATTCGAAATCTATGTAAAATTAAATTGAAGGAAAGAGACAAATTATCTTCACGATCAATTTAGAGAGAATATTTGATTTTCTACGCAATTTAATCTCAAAGCTTCGAAACACTATTAGAACGTTTCTTCACACGGTCATTACCGAGGCTACAATCCTGTAAAACGTAGTTCAGGAGCTTTGTTTATCGCAGATAAAATCCAGTAAAAAAGTTATTTCCACTTTTAAAACAATGATTTGTAGAGTCCGAAATCTTGGTCCGGATCCAACTAGTCTAGAAAAAACATTAGATCATTTTCAACATAAACAACGTTTAACCTTGTATTTTGAAGAATTACCTCATGACGCAGCACTAACAACCAAAACAAACAAAGCGAGCAAAGTACTCTCTTTATAGACCGCAAAAACATAACCACGGGAACACTTCAATCCTGACCACCGCGAGCGAGGCGAGGTGAGCCGCGCCGCTCACCGGCCGCCAGTCCACTTCGAGAGGGCTTTATTCCGAGAAGGCCGCGTGCGCAATTGTGGTTGATGCGGCGCCAGACGCGTCGGCGAGCGCGGAGGCAGGTGAGTCGGCGGTCGCCGCGTCTGCTGCGAGCGGTCAGTTTCTGAGCGGTGGCGGTGGAGGCGGCGGAGGTCATGGCTCTTGGCAGCTCCTCGGTCCCGGCCGCCGCCGCCGCCAGCGCCGCCACGTGGGGCTCTCCAAGAGTCTCACCGTTACGTGGCGCCGCCGCCGCCGCCGCCGCCGCCCTCCGCGCCGTTGCCGGTCGCTAACAACAGCTGGCCTGCTGCCCGCGGCACTGTGTCAGCGGGTCGGCGGACGAGGGGGGACGCAGGTGACGGGGCGGAAGAGGAAGTGACGACGTTGGTGATGGTGATAATGATGGTAATTCTGGTGATGGTGGCAATGGTGGATTGATTGATTGATGATTCAGCGCGCTTCAACAACTAAGGTCATTAGTCCCGTAAGTGTAGTGGATGAAGGAGGCGGTGATCTTCCCCCGATGGATAAGAAATGGCCGCTGATCTACTCGTCGGCTAGCGGGGTTTTCCCCAACCGGGTATCTCCCACCTGCGGGCACCACCCTCGACGGGATCTAAGCTCCCGATCGATCTCTCGGCATATGTGATATGTAGTGCATGTAATTATGTGAGTGGGAGTGGGGGGATGCATGTATTGGGTGAGGAAAGGGCAAGGAAGGGGAAGGAAATATCGCGTGCGGTCCGCGACCCGTTTCTTAGGGTACTGTTCCGGCATTCGCTATTGATCGGAGAAACTATGGAAGACTACCACTCAGAGTAGCCGGCCGCTAAAAGCCCTCTCCTCCAGACAGCGACTGAATTCTCTAGCTAGTCGAATATAGCTATTTAGCTATCAAACATCTGACCACCGACGAGACTCGAACCTAGGGCCTCTCTGTCAGAGGCACTGCAATGACATCGGTCCTGAGCCTCATCTCCCGGTACCTAGCAACGGTGGGGATGGTAATAATGATGTCGATGGTGATGCTTGCGTTGGTGATGGTGATGTGAATAGCGACATTAGTGATGTCAATTGCGGTGATGGTGATTTCAATGGCGGTGATGGCCAGAGTGGTGACAGTGATGATAGTGTTGATAGTGTTAATTTGTTGTTATGACGATGGCAGGATGTGAAGAGGCGATCGACATGACAATGCTGATTGTGCGGGTTGCGGTCCGGTCGAGGTGTCGATTTAAGTAGTTTTGATGAAAAAATTTTAGAGTATCAAAGTTGGTGATCGAAGTGTGTTATTGAAATTTGTAAGATGCATAAGCATTGTAATGAAAACCCCGAGTCACGGTACAGAAGCACGGGAGTCTACAATTGAGCACTGTGATTGGTTGTTTTGTGTAGTGACAATCACATCTTGTAGTATAATCTTAAAATCTGCTGAGGTGATGAATGTGTCTGGGGAAGTGGGAATGACACTTGAGGTCGAGTTGATGGGAAAGTAGAAACGCAAGCGGTGGTGGAGAGCTTGACGAAAGCTACGGAACAAAGGCCGAAGAAAATGAATAAAAAGTCATGGAGACGGTGACAATGCCAGTTATATGAAGATGATGGCAATGATTAAGAAGGTTAAGAAGGAGCAAAAAAAGCCCGTATTCCCGTTGCCTCTGCAGCGACTTTGACTGGGAGGTCCTATGCTTCGAGTTCCGACGGTGGCAGAAATCCGACGCTGTCTGGAAAAAAATATTTTCCAGACTAGAATTATTCTAGTGACCGGCTGTTCCGATTGGTAGTTTTCCGTGATTCTCTCATTAATTCCAGGCGAATGCCAGAGCAGAACCATAACAAATCGGCTACGGGCCACGCGCTACCTTTCTTCCATCTTCCTTGTCCTATCCTCTCCCCTTACACACACACAGACACACGCACACACACCACTTACAAGCACCATCACACTTCTTGGGGGACTAGTCGGGAAAGTACAGCTTGTCCTCGCTGGAGCAGTGACTCGCAGGGGGAGATACCTCGAGGAAGAAACCACGCAAGCCCATGTGTAAGTCGCCGCCGGATCTCACCACCAACGTGGGAGTAACAGTCATCTCTCGGAATAAAATACTCATCACACCAACGGGACTATTGCCATTGCAATTGACGTGCCCAAAAACATCAATCGATCAATCAATCAACGAGAGAGGACGGAAAAGAGGACGAGAGCAGCGAGGGAAGGGAGGGACGTGGGCTGAAGACGCTGGCTGCTACAAAAGTTGTAATTGGAAAATATTATTTGTTTCGCTTTTTACTTATTTCACGTATGGCTTATATTGCAGGTTGACGTCATTATGGCTGTTGTTCTTTAGCTTAACTGCCGTCGTACTCTGATGCCGAATGATAGACCAGGTAGGGGGATGTGGTTGGTGGTGGTGATGGACATATATCAGATGAGGTGATGAGTAAATGAGCACGAGCAGAGAGTGTTTAGTGTGTATAGTCAGGAACAACGGAAAAACTACTTCAAAACGGAATGGAGAATTTCTACTTTCCCCACCAGAAATTCAACAGAGAGGGACTAAAATTCGAATCTCGGCTTCCAGAAACGCAAAGGTAGCGCGTTGCTGGTGGTAATCATTCATTACAATTATGTAAGCGGAAATGTGTGGGTCATGCGAACGGTGATGACAAGGTTTCGAGTCATACCGGATACGTCTCTTCGAAGGAGTGTTTGTTTGAAGAAGCCTGAGAGAGCAGGTCAAACGCCTTCGAAATTTGAAGACGAGTCGTGAAGAGGACTCGACAAAAGGCGTCGCTGTCACCTGATTTCCGCTTGCTTGCCAGAGTCCGTTAGGCCTCCTTTGTACGAAATTTGGGGCTGTTATTCGATAGTTCTCTTCGTGAGTACAAACCGTTAAATATCCTCAGTAGCGTCTTTTTCCTTATATCATTCCATCCATTATTCCATTTCCTATTAAGGAAAAGATAAATTGTTCTCTGCAAATCGCAAGATGGTCGCATTATGTTTGGCTTAAGAAAAACACTCATGTCAAGTATTCATAGCACATAATTAGCCATTCGAACAGAATGTACTGTTTGAAATTAATGTTAGGTATTTTGTTAATGAAAATTAACATATGTTGAAAGACGCGATCATAATTTATTTTCAACGAATTTATAATTGAAATTTACGTTTTATTATGTTCCTGCAGTCATAATGAACATGCAAATTAAATTTGATGATTTGATGAAGGATGCGATAGCTGAAGTAATTTAGAATCTTCAAATATCTGATTTCATCTGTCATCTCTTCTCCGTTCAGAAATTTGAACAATTTTTCTTCTGAAAAAACCGAAGACATTATTTTCTAAATTCCTCTATTGTGGGCTATTATTCTGTTTTCGTTACGCTCTGCATATCCTTAGAGAAGAGAGTGGAGAATACAAGGGAAAGTTCAAAAGAGCTGCAAATATTGTGTTTGGGAAAACTAAAGAGAAATTTCTTCAGTTTGACGAAGGCTGGTTCCTCGTAATCTGACGCCCTAGAAATTCACCTCACTCTCCAATGAACAACTAAAAACCAAAGATCGTTGACATCAATTTCACCTTAATGATTATTACCCAACATTTGTGAAAACAATTGTTTTAAACATTTGAATGATAACATATTATTATTTCTAAAAACTTTGCGGATTTCTTGAAAAACTTCACTAATAACGTTTGGTGAGTATATTAGTTTTACTACTAAGAAAAAATGATATTGGCATTTATTCAACTTTCTTAGTTTGTTAATTTTCATTCTTTACAAGTTTCTTTACAAATAAACAGAATTAATTGATTTTAGTGATGCAATCTTGCAAGAAATATTAACATTCATTCTTGTTTACAAAAATTTTAAAATTTATTTGATCTAAACAAGGAGCTTGTATATAAATCATAATAATAATTATTGTTTTGTAAAACGTACTCAAAATCAATTTAGAAGACGTAATATTCGAAGGTGTAATTTCTCATTTTGAGGTGTAAGAAAACTATTTCTCCGGTAATATAAAATATTGGCATTAAAGAAAAAACACTATTCATATATTAAAAAGAATATTGATTCTTGTTGGACTTCGCATTCTTTCAAAAATTTTCAGCAATACATATATAACGGTCTCATTAATTTTTATTCTAATAAGTCCTGAAAATGCAGAACAAGTGAAGTGCTTCTTGAAACAAAAGATTCTGTACTTGAAAAGAATCCAAACAAGAGAAATCAAAGGATATGAGACATCAATATACACCCTAAATACATTTGTCTTCAAAATATACGTATTTTTAGTGTCTTTGTGTACAAGGAGTTCTTTGTACATTTTCTACACAACTACCTTGTGTTTCTGCATAGAATGTTTCTCAGCAAGGTAAAAATCCTCACCATCTACAGACAAGCACCCGTTCGAGGCTTCTTAATAAAAATTTTCGACCAAATCATCATGTCCATAGCACGAGCTCACACTTTCATCTCAAACATCAAAATAACTAAATAAAAAATTCTGTTCTGCTGAATGAGTTTCCATTCACGAAAAAATTAACAAAACATCCTGTCAAAGAACAGTTTATTTATTTTATTAATTACTATACTGTTTCAGTGCGTTTATTCCAAGTACGAACATCCAATGGAGATATAAAGTGGCCTATAAGTTACCGACCGTGCACGCCGATTGAAAATATACTACCACAAGTAAACCAATACCTGTACACTATACGGACGAACAGAGACTACAGTACTATATATGTCAAAATAAAACAAACTGGGTTTTGGGAGAGAGGATTCAACCTGTCAGTTGTATGTGTGTGAGAGAGAAAGTGATGGCTACATTTTATTTATAACATCTGCCAATGAGACTATACAACTCTATCAAGATTTCCGTGTGGACCAATCAGACACGTTGTACCCAAGCGATTTACAGTTTCGTTTTATCGCAGCGATAACTAAATCTCACTCGCGACCACGCAGTTAGTGATTGTAGCATTAATCGACAAATTACACAGCTCATGTGGCATTCCCTTCTTCAGTGAGCGACGGAGAAGTGTATGAAAGGTTTGCGAAGCTCGCAAACCTTTCATGCATGAAAATTCCCTATCATACACTCGTCATACATTCAATAACCTACATGTTAAATACTGCAACAAGCAAACAAGCCGTTTTCCTCTACTAAAAGCAATCACAAATCAACGCTATTGTAAGAGGTTATAAAGGAGCTGCTCATTAGAGAGACGTCTGCCATAAACGCTGTGTGTGTGTGTGGGGAGGAAGGTACTAAGCGCGAACCAGACGCACTGTGTGACGATCTGTGCGCCCGGCGCCGCGTCCATGTGTTTTTGTCTGCGCGTTTAGGTCTGCGCGTTTTGACGGGCGACGGGCGACGGGCGGAGGACGGCGGAGGAGGCGGAGGACGGGAGGACGGCGAGGACGCGGAGGACGGCGAGGACGGGCGGAGGACGCGGAGGACGGCGAGGACGGCGGAGGACGGGCGAGGACGGCGGAGGACGGCGGAGGACGGCGGAGGACGGGCGGAGACGGCGGAGGACGGCGGAACGCGAGACGGGCGGAGGACGGGCGGAGACGGGCGGGGACGGGCGGAGGACGGCGGAGACGGGCGAGGGACGGGCGGACGGGCGGCGGTTCGGACGGCGGACGGGCGGACGGGCGGACGGGCGGACGGGCCATTCGACCTCTGCACAGCTCTTCGGCCGGTCACGGAAGGCGGCTACTTCTCACCTCTCTGACATGAGAAATCGTTTTTTACTAATTGTAAGTTTTTGAGTAAATGCTGGAATGGTTGCATGCCCTGCTTTCGGACATTTGAATTTAAATGTGGTTTTTATCCCCTCTCATAAATGACAAAGACATTAATATGGTTTTTAAAAAGATAATCATTTCTATAATTATTTTTTACTAATTTAAGTTTTTACATTCATTCCTTATTTAACAAAAATCGTTCATTTTTTTAACTTTTAAGTTCAAAATTGCTTTGAAACTATTAAAACCATTTTCTTCCTAGAACATCAGCCTGCTGTCGAGTCTTACCGTAGCCATTAACATAGAACCTGAAGTGTTCTATACTTGAATGATGATAAGAATCATTTACGATTTCAAGTTTCTTCATTTCGTATTCAATTTCTGATAGGCTTTCTTTTGGTATCCTGACGTATCGAGGCGTATCTTTAGTGAACGTGACTACACGTACTTCTTTTTCTGTGTAGGATGGTACGGATAAGATATGTATAATTCTATTTTTGGATAATAATAATAATAATAATAATAATAATAATAATAATAATAATAATGAAGGGAGATGTCGAAAAAATTCCCAATTGTTCGAATTACGACCACCCTAAAACATACAGACTTACGGTATGATTACAACTTGTGTTGTGCGTTTTACGTGCAAAGACCATAACCGCCAGGGATCTAACGATAGTCATTTCAGATTAATTTGTTTGCTCCTTTCACAGTTCTAGTGACCATAAGAGGTGAAGATCTGTTGCCCCAGTGACATCCAGTAGCAAATATAGGTATTATGTTGGCCTTTATATTTTCGTTCAGGAGCGTCATTTAGACAGGAGTCTCTTAAACAAGCTGCAGATCTACCAAACGAGATATTTAGCTTTCAATCACAATCTTTCGAAGGAAGGCGTTTGAACAACTTTTCTTTTGGAAAACCACCGCTTCGATTGAGACCGGCTGCAACAAGACATGCCTCAGAATAAATGTTACAAACTTCTAGGGCATGTCGAAAACGATCACCATTTCCAATGAACATGTACTGAGAAATTACATATAAGGAAGTAATGTAGTAAGTAGTAATAGTAAGGAAGTGCACGGGACATTTCCCCTGATTGGTACGCAATCCAACATTCATTGATGTTCGCCAGGTACCCGAAATTCCATTGACTGCGTCAAATCGCTACCTGCGTAACACGAATGTATGATGAGTTGCCTACCAATCAACGGCAAATGCCACATGTGTAACTTCCTTGTATGAAATTTCCCATCACAAACAATCATTTTCGACCTCCCTACAAGTCTTAGAAGTGTGTAACATTTATTCTGAAACATACTACAGCGGATGCTATTTAGGTGAGAAACTTCCCATCTCTGCAGTCCGCATTCCATTTCCCCCTTTTTTCTAAAACACTATCGTAAAAAAGTATTTTAGCATAAAATAAGTTTGAAATTGTGCTTAGGGCAGACTTGAGGTTTGTTAATCGCATAAGCCGAAAGCAGGAACCCCTTCAGTAACTTGGACACGCGTAGCGCAATGTCAGCTGCGATTAAAATTTTTTGATAATAGAAGACGACATTCCGCTCGCAAGTTTCCAACTCACAAGTGATTCACTACTAATAATTTAACACTAATACTCATTTTGGCCGTTATGCATATTTAAATTTTTTTTAAATGAATTAAAAAAATTTTTTGGTCGAATACTTTGTATAATGGCTAGATAAAGTGAATTAATTCACTTTCATTAATCACTTTGATCACACTTAGTTAAGTTGACTATATATTATTTAGGATGTTTGGATTAATTATTTAATAACTTGTGTATATGGTTCAATGAGTGACACTTAAGGTGCAAGCAGAAGATGATGTGGAGGAAATGATGAAACAGTGAGTGTTGCGGAGTCAACGCCAAGACTGTCACCTTCGCTGTTTTCTCAGGGACATCACTTTGATTCGGAGAAGTTTTCTCCTTCTCAGTGTTTTCTTCCTTCCGAGATGGCGGTTTCTAGTAGAGTGAATCGAAAGTTTTGTCACCACGAAGCGCGTCATTTTTTTTTCAGTCCGGAAGACGCTTTCAATTCCGCAAAACCAGATGATCACACACGGCATCTTCTAACATGACGCACTATTCGAAGGATCGAAAACAATTTTGAACCATCTGTATATCCTCTTTATTTTATTTATTTATTTATTTTAGTTAGTTTTATTACTACATGATCATTAGCGATCTCATCTCAGTTAAATAAACTATCACATTTTATTAATACATACGAACAGATTGTGCTGGCTACAGACAAACTTTTAATATTCAAGTTATTCTTGAAACCAATCTGGACATACTGTATACAGCTCTGGGGCTCAACCTGCAGGTCAAATATTCAAACCATACAGAGATTCCAATTCAAGGTTCTGAGAGACATTGCTAGTGCTCCCTGGTACGTCCGAAACGATGTGCTACATAATGATTTTAACATCCAACAGTACAACAAGAAATTAAAAAATTTAGCTATAAATATGTCAGCAAACTAGAAAACCATAATAATGTACTAGCCATAAACTTACTGGACAATAGTTTAGAAGTCAAAAGACCGAAAAAGTTCAAACTATTGGATTTTCCAAATAGATTTTAAAATGACAATAGTGATAATACTGTAATAAAATCAACACCAATTGTTTTGTCAACATTGCTTGTTACAAGTGTGTAATATGATAAAGGAAGATCAACAGTGGGTGACCTTTCCATGCAAGTTTGTAATTTCTAACAGCACATTTACTTATTGTTCTTGTCTTGAACAGATTGTAAATTTACAGGTTTAAATAAAAAGATACGAACGGATTTTTAAAAAAATAACAAAATTTAATTTGAACATGTCAATTACAGTACATTAGCCGACCTGGATGGCCGAGGTGGCTAAGAGAATGTACCGTCTCAGCGCTTTGATCCGAAAGGTCGCAGTTTCCGGTCGCGTCTTGGTCATGGTTGCTTGTCTTCCACGTATGTCTGTCGCGAAGAACCTCGTGTTTTGTTGACCCCAGGAACCCGCAAGTGTTTTGGTGTCTAGTGCACGGTTGAATTTGCGTCCCATCGGGTACTAAAGGGTCATCGGTGATCGGCTGGAGAAAAGCCATAGAAAAACTAGTGGTGCTAAAACAGCACGTAATTTCTCGCCCGTATTTTCACATAAAATTATGCGAAAAGTACTCAAATTTGCGAAAAATTTTACATTATCTTATTTCAAAAGCTATCATTAAGAAATAAATTTCGTGAAGGGGAAATCTCTATATTTAATATTTTATTTGTATGAAGACTCCGAAAAAAGTTTAAACTTTTGCAGTTTTCGAAATATCAGGGTTTTCAACTAACATGAGACCAGCACCATTCTCTTAAAGGTCCTTCAGACTATCCAACAACAACATTTAATAAAAAACGAGAGGTTTTTCTAAATTTGGAAAATGTCCCTGGGGCTTCATGTAAAGTACACCCCAAAATTCGGTTTCATATTCAGGGAGCCGTGACATCACTCAGACCCTTTGGGGAATATCAATTTTGGAGAAAACCGTCTGAACGGTTCAGCAGCTAGCATTCACAGGCGGAGTAACTGACGGACGGACGGAAAGACAAGGCAGATGTTTTCCCTTCATTAAATTTTTGGCTATCAAGGACCCTCAAAATATGGATACTGGCTATACCACGTAATAGAGGATTTTCCCCCGAAATCTACTGAATTTATCTACTTTTTATTTACCAAAGCCCAGCAAAAAGAGTTATTCTGACGAAAATTCATGTTTTTTTCGCGCAGCATTACATAATTTTCTCTGTACTCCGTAGCGAGAAAGCAAAAAACAGTACACTATCATAATATATATTACATTACTAAAAATTGATTTGCACATATTTCACCGTTGTGAGGGTGGATCCGGAGGGAAAATTCTGTAAATGAAACATAGGCTTCAACAATAAAGTTCCATTAACAACTTGTTACATGAATACGATTGTTATACAAAGCACACCCTGTTTCCCCCACAATTCCACAACCCAATCCTTCATAAGTCTTTCCTTTTACTCGCCACTTTGTACACGATGCAGTCTTTGCAATCACTCATAAACAATACAGGCGTTGTATTCTACTCGGCACATCTCGTCTGACATGACTGTCATTCGCATGGCGACTCCCTTCGCCGCCGACGACCTTCACTCATTGTTATCCTGCACGTCGCACCTGCCGGCCAACCAACTCGTGCAGCCAACCAAGTAAGATACGCGCAATCCCACACCATAAATTGTTTTTTCAAGTACGTAGGGAATCTCTCAACAGCTCGAAAATTTTGAACCGGGAGCGGTAGCTCAGTGCATCAACTGACGCCACTGCAGCGCCTCTGACCGGGAGGTCCTAGGTTCGAGTCCTGACGGCAGACTTTTCGACACTAGCTTTTCAGCTAGGTCAAATTCAGGCGCTGTCTGGATGAGAATTCTAGAGGCCGGCTGCTCTGATCGGTAGTTTTCCGTGGTTTCTCCGATCAACACCAGGCGAATGCCAGAGCAGTACCCTAACAAACGGGCCACGGACCGCGCGCGATCTTTCCTTCCTCTTCCTTGTCCTATCCTCTCCCCTTACGCACACTTACACTAACATGCACTACACTACCACATATTCCGGGAGGCCGGTCGGGAACTTAGAGCTTGTCCCGGCTGGGGCGGTGCCCTGCTAGTGGGAGAGTCCTGGTTAGGCGGAGCCCCACTAGCCGACGGTAGGTTGGCGCCGAATCTCGCTATCCAGCGGGGGAAGATCACCGCCATCTCCCGAGAAAAAGCATGCACTACACTAACGGGACGAATGACCAAAGCAGTTGACGCGCCCGGAAACACGAAAAAATCAATCAATCGAAAATTTTGGTATATCTTTACTACCGCTTCGACCGCGCGAGTTCCGTCCTGACCCGGGGCCGGCGCGGCGCAGTCGGCACGGGCGAGGGCTCCCGGAAGAAAGGCGAGTGGCGCGGCGCGATGGCTGATACGGAGAAGGATGCGAGCGGAAAGCTCGCCCGCCCGGAAGAGCGCTCGCTCTTTAGCCTCACTTTCCATTTACATTCCGCACTCGCGCGCGCTTCTGGCGATTCACCGCGCAACCAGCCATGACTAGCGCGCCAACTGTGACGTATGTGCGCGTGCGCTTGTGTTTGCGCGCGCGCGCATGTGTGCGTGTGTGTGTGCGTGCGTGTGTGAGTGTGGGTGTGTGTGTGTGCCCGCGTGCGTGTATGCGTGCGTGTGTCTGTGTCTGTGGTGTGAGCATGAGCGGATTTCCGCCTCTGCAAACTAAGTAGCTGCCGAGGAGTTCAACGTCAGAGGGTGCTCCAGATATAGTAATAAAATACAATTAGGGCCTCAATAATTTTTAAAACAATTTTTTAGTTCACAAAAAAAAAAACCTTTTTAATTCACTGTAGGAATGATAAAAATGGTACAGAAATACTTCAGCAATTTTAAATTATCAATGTAATAAGGCAAGAATTTTGCCTCTCCCCAAATTTATTTAAAATGTACTTACATGTACTCTAGAAAGTTGAAACAAAAGCGTAAATTTTTGGATATAAAAATAAAAGGAAATTGGTCGTTTACACTTTTGTTTAGATCAGAAAGTAGTGACAAAAGATTTAAAAATTTTGGAACAGAAAGTGGAGTTTGAACGTCAATATGAAAAAACGGGAAACAAGAACAAAACACTCAAGGTAACGTTGAACATATTAATTGGCAATTTTTTACTACGACAAAAAACAACAAAAATTCAATTTAAAGATCTCCAGGGTATACAGATTTGAACATATCAACAATAAAGAATTAAGAGTACTAACCAGATAGATACAATTTTCCACCATATTGAAGGCAAACAGTAAATGTGATATAGCTATATCAGTAGAATGGGAAAAGAAATGATACCGAAAAATATTTTTCTTGTGAGAATTTTCGTGAAGAATTGTGACAAATGATTTGTCTTGTAGAGACGAATCCAATGAGTTATTTATCACCTCTGTAGGTGTAGTATGTCACCCAAAACGCGTTTAAGTGACTTAAAAAAGCCAACAACAGGCTTTTTAGAGAAATCTTCTAGACGTTAGTGTATAAAACTGCAAATAAAGATCAGTTTCTCATCAGGAGACAGAGACGCTTCGAATGACATCTTGTCTCGATTGGGAGACCGGTCAGACAGTGAGTGACGGATATACAGAAGGACGGAGATTTACTTCATTAAGGCATTAAGGATTAACGTTAGTAACGCATACAAGAAGAACGTTATATATTACTTTTCAGAGGGACTTCGCATGCAAAGGTATACAAGCCCAGTGCATTGGCAGACCTTTCGTTTGTACTCAAGAGAGTCATGTAAAAAGGTTTCTGACGTTATTATGGCCACACGATAGGAATTACCAAGCTTTGAACGCGTTATGGTAGTTG
Organism: Teleogryllus oceanicus; assembly: GCA_964035755.1. NCBI lineage: Eukaryota > Metazoa > Arthropoda > Insecta > Orthoptera > Gryllidae > Teleogryllus > Teleogryllus oceanicus. The sequence goes on along the minus strand of CAXIVR010000002.1, from coordinate 168,819,811 downwards.
GAGCTAGACGCATGAGACATTCCATTTCGGAAATCGCTAGGAAGTCAATGTTCCGTTAGAGAAAAATACGACAAAAATGTTTAAACACCTAATTTACAACTAATGAAGCTATATCAGCACATAAATTTTTGCATTATTAACAACTTTTTGCTATTTTCAAATATTCTTAGAGTTCAACGAAAACGGGACCTGAGCCATTTTAAACGTCCTTTCGTCTATCCGTGGCAAAAAGGAAAATAGCCGAAGCGTTTAAAGCTGTTTTTTTCTAATTACAAATTGCTTTAAATTCAAGCATAAATAATGCGAAACGTACTAATCATCTAAGCCATCGCAGTCATGATGGAAAGGCTAGATAACTCCAAAAAATGCCGTTAGCCTCTCACCAATAATAAGTTTGTTCTGCGGGTTGCTTTATTCTACGAACGGTGATTATAATTAATAATTTGGGTCGGAATCAAACACATGTTTTGTTTGTTTGTGTGTGTTTATAAATTGCCAAATGGATGTAAGAGCTTTCGGTACGTGTTTGATATAACACCAAAAAGAGAGCCCTGAGATGTAAAAATTGTACTTAGTTTGTAATTAGAAATAAAAGGACATTTTTATTACCTTTATATATAGAAGAAGGCGTCTTATCTATATTGAGAACATCAATATCAAGATTTGATGTGAAAGTTGTTCTGTCGTTTTGTAAATTCAGTTTTTCTCGTACAACATTGAGGAAATAAATGTTCTCTATTATCTGATTCTGAGTGTTTTGCTTCGTAAAGAAGTTAGTAAAAATCTCTTTCTGCCTGAAACACGTGTGATTTCTGCTAGAGTCGTGATTCTCACAACCCACGTATAAATAAATTTCTTTAGTGTATAACTTTGATCTCTTCTGTCACCTTTTGCCCCTGTTTACGCAAAAAGAGTATATTGTGACATACCGATATGTCACGTTAAAATAAACTAACATTTATTTGTAGACAATATGGTGGAACATGCATTACGAAATATCACGAGCTAGAGCTTAGCAACGACCGTGAATAAACAATGTAGTTTTTTTAATGCATTAAGAGTTCTGGATGCCGAAAGTAGAAAATTTAGGATTGGGCGAAGAGTTTATTCGATCAGAAGGTCAGCTACACCAAAATATAACGAACGTATGGATTGGCTGGGTGAGAAGGACGGTCAAATGTTATGAAAAAATTGAAGGTAGTTTAATACAGAAGTCTTCGAGGATGAATCATGCAGAAAGATTTCATTCTGCTCGAAACCCCTTCTGAACTGATCGTAGATATTTTCATGCGAAGCAATATTGATGTATAAATTGGAACTTTGCCGGGAGTGGTAATCGAGTTCGGACTATGTCATAGGACGTAATCAGGACTGATAATTTTGATAGTTGGAGACCAGCTTGGATAGGGGCAGAAGAGGATTTCTTGGAACTTTGGACTACGGCAAGATCGCAAGATATTTCGACTGAGAAGTCTACGAGGACATCAACGAAGAAAGATAAGTTAACCGCGTATAAATTGTAAATTGAAAGATATCTTGATCAAAGGCCTAAAATTGTGAATTCTCTAAATTGTTTGCTAAAAGCGTAAAAATTAACTTTGTTGAATTTTGTTCTTTAGAAAAGAAAGTGATCTTTCATTTAGTCAATCCAAACAGAAATGAACTAGGAATAGAATCATTCTATTTCAGATTCCCAGCTGCGCTGTATAGTCGGCGGATCCTATAATCCATTATAGAGTAATAAGGATTATAATATATCGTGACCCATTGACCCAGCAAGCCGGACGCTAAGATCTTTAGCAGATATAAATGTAGAGAGGAAAATTTGGTATATCTCAAAATGGCGCCTCAACGTGATGCATAATTTGTTATAATTTATAACAATTGGTGACACGGATAAAATTAGTCTTATAAATTATAATATAGTGATCCAAAGGAATCTGAAATTTATGGATTGACATTTGAAATTAATTGTTAATGATAAGAAAGGCCAAGACCATTTCATTGGTGTGATTTTAAAATAATTTAACGAGAGATTTTAATTTGTATTAGAATTCAAAATGGATACTAGGAGCAGAAAATTGCGTATGGAGAATGTTAATGTAGATGATATGGCGGCTGCTAATACTAACCCCGAGGAGAAATTTCGCGTGAAATTGTGAGATTGAACCACAAGAAAAGGAAATAATGGCTGCACCGTTAGAAAATGGACCCTAATAATTTAATTCTTAAGATGTTCAGAAATGAACGCAAAACTTGAGCATAATAATACTAAATTAGATGTAATCACTTCAGATATGAATATTGAATTTGAAAAAATAACGCTAAATTGGAAGGAATGACATCGAAATGTCATTAGAATTGAAGAATTTTCGTCAGGAAATACACGAGGAAATAGTGCAATTACGGGTGGATACATCGGCTGAATTTAACATTATTCATTGTAAAATTGAGTCTTTTAATAATCAAGTCGACCAAATGCAGAGGGAATTAAAAGAATCTGGCGACAAAAATTAATTCCCAAGTTAAGGTTTACAGGAAAACATTGTGACATTAGGACATTTACATGACCAACAATGCGAAAAGTTGACAATCGTCGAATCGCGTGTAGATAATTTAAATGCAATGTCGCTTCAACATGGCGAAACAATTGAAAACAGAGAATCTAAATTAGTTAATTCGGATTGTAAATTAGAAAAACGAATACAGGAGGGACTTAGAAACATTAAAATGGTGCAAGAATCTGAATCTGGGAAATATATGTCGGACATTAAGGACAAGATTGAACAGTTAGAAAATGAATTCATGATGCGTTCACAGGGAAATATACCAATGCATGCATCGGCGCTTGTAATACCAAGCCACCTAAAATTTCATGATGATAATAAGGGCGTGATGGTTCTTAAGGAGTTGAATAGCATTGAAGTATCGGCGGAAGATTTATTAAGGGAAGATACGAACGAACGGGCGGAGAATAGCATGTGTTTAATTTTGAAGGGGATATTTCGGAATATACCTGTAGACATTTTAATTGACACAGGTGCTAATGTTTGTGCAGTGTCGGAAAAATTGTATGAGCAGTTAAAGAAAAGGAAATAAAATTGATGAGCTACCCCCCAGGAGTTTGGATATTCGGACAGCTAAGGAAGGCGCATCAGAGCAGAAAGTCGGCAAATTTGGGTGGATGTGGAAGTTCAAGGGATCACAATTCAGTTTCCGGCAATTGTAGTGAAGAATTTGATTCGTCCAATTATTTTGGGGATTGATGGCCTAAAAATGTGTGACGCCAAGGTCGACATAGGTAACAGGAGTGTATTGTTACGAGGTGACAAAGGGCAACAACATTGTTTAGGGATCAAAGACCAGGAGGGCGAAGATATGTGTATTTGCGATATTGCGGAACAAATTGAAGAGACCAGGAACCAGATCCACACGGCAGTAGAGGGCGCGGTCAACGAAAACGGAATAGATGCTAGTGAAGCTATTGAAATGTTAGTCAATGAATATAGAGATATTTTTGGAAGTTCAAGGGAGCCGGTAAAGGGATATCAATTTAAAATTGAATTGATGGATGAGGAACCTTTTAATCTGAAACAATATCCGATCCCCCATGTATATAAAAGCGAAGTACGTAAACAAATAAACACGATGCTTGAGGATGGTATAATAAAAAATCGATGACACCGTATGTAAGCCCAATAGTGATAGTTCGTAAGAAAGACAATAAGATCAGATTTTGTGTTGATGCTAGGAAACTCAATAGCAAGACCATCGCTCGTTATGAAAAACCGCCGAAATTAGATGAAATGATGTGGAAGGTAAAAGGAGCTCGGATATTCACGGGACTGGATTTTACCGCGTCGTACTGGCAAATTGGACTACACCCAGATGATGTGAGAGATACGCGAATAATTTATGACAATTTGAAGGAGGCAGCAGCCAAAGAAAGCTAAAACAAAACAATGCTTTCGAGGCGAGTATAAGGAGGGTGATGAAGTGTTAATTAGAGTACCTCAAGTGTCGTCAGTGGAGAAGAAGCCATTTTATAAATTTTTCTCGTTGTATAAAGGACCTTACCGAATTTGTAAAGTATTAAGCAAGAATGCCGCGATTTTGAATGATGAAAATGGACGGCAAATGGGGACTATATAACTACAGGAACATGAAGCCGTATATGAGGGACGACACGCATGATTGAATATACTGGTCATAACAGAGATTTGTAAATAGTTGTAAATATTAGGTGTAATAGTTTTTCTTTTGGTATTGTTTTGTTATTATGTGTATTTTGTCAGTTTGTGTAGGGAGTTTAATTTAATGTGTATGTGTATTCAATGAAGTTAATGGGAGCAAATATTAGGCAGATACAGTTACTAGAATACCTGATGAAATGGTTATTGTTGGCACATTCCGAAAGGAAAATGTAAATAGTTTTAAGGCAGCAAGAAACAAGACCTAGTGCAGTGCAAAGTGTAAAGTGTTAAGGTCGTTTAGTGTGAAGAAGCAAGAAGAAAGTGTTCAATTTTAGTCTTGTCATTTAGTTAGGTTGTAGCAAACCAAATGACGCTTGGAGAGGGGAAGCTGTGACATACCGATATGTCACGTTAAAATAAACTAACATTTATTTGTAGACAATATGGTGGAACATGCATTACGAAATATCACGAGAGCTAGAGCTTAGCAACGACCGTGAATAAACAATGTAGTTTTTTTTTAATGCATTAAGAGTTCTGGATGCCGAAAGTAGAAAATTTAGGATTGGGCGAAGAAGTTTATACGATCAGAAGGTCAGCTACACCAAAATATAACGAACGTATGGATTGGCTGGGTGAGAGAAGGACGGTCAAATGTTATGAAAAAAATTTAAGGTAGTTTAATACGAAGTCTTCGAGGATGAATCATGCAGAAAGATTTCATTCTGCTCGGAAACGCGCTTCTGAACTGATCGTAGATATTTTCATGCGGAAGCAATATTAATGTATAAATTGGAACTTTGCCGGGAGTGGTAATCGAGTTCGGGACTATGTCATAGGACGTAATCGGACTGATAATTTTGATAGTTGGAGACCAGCTTGGATAGGGCAGAAGAGGATTCCTTGGAACTTTGGACTACGGCAAGATCGCAAGATATTTCGACTGAGAAGTCTACGAGGGACATCAACGAAGAAAAGATAAGTTAACCGCGGTATAAATTGTAAATTGAAAGATATCTTGATCAAAGGCCTAAAAATTGTGAATTCTCTAAATTGTTTGCTAAAAAGCGTAAAAATAAACTTTGTTGAATTTTGTTCTTCAGAAAGAAAGTGATCTTTCATTTAGTCAATCCAAACAGAAATGAACTAGGAATAGAATCATTCTATTTCAGATTCCCAGCTGCGCTGTATAGTCGCGGATCCTATAATCCATTATAGAGGTAATAAGGATTATAATATATCGTGACCCATTGACCCAGCAAGCGGACGCTAAGATCTTTAGCAGATATAAATGTAGAGAGAGGAAAATTTGGGTATATCTCAATATAGTATGTTTATGTAACATATAGAAAATAAATAAATAGGAAATAAATAAAAGAAAAGACATCAATATACACTGGTTTCTCTCTGTTGTCTTCAATGAATATACGCTCGTGTGTACAGGTGAGTGCATTTGTGAGTGTGTTTAGGTGTTGGTTACGTACCTGCGAGCTTTCACGAGCAGGAACAATTCAGCCATATATCCTCTTCACGCTATGGAACGTGAAAGGTTTAGCAAATGTGTTTAACTTAAAAGTGAGTACGCTCTCGGAAACAGAAAGATCTTATATTCCATAGCGCCTATTCCTTTGGCGCGCGAAAACAGAACACGGTTTCGAAGGCCACTACATTAACAGGGAAAGTATTACTAGAGTGAGATCATATTATTTTGCAAAATGTGAAAAAATATTAAGTTTTTACTACTCATGCGCACGACGCTTTCGTTGTGGTACGCAAGCACTCTCAACGTGAGTCATCGCATTTTGTTCTTGGCCAGAAACATAAAAGAATTAACTTTTCGATGAACACACTCACAAAAACATTCGTTTAGAGAAAGTTAGTCATGTATGTGTATTTGTAGGTGGTTGTTGTGCTCAATGCACGGACGTTTATTAACATGTTTCTACTCATGAAAATGACATTTGAAATTATTATATGTACGTATTCTCAGATTTGCAATTTTTGAAAGATTTGAAGTAAATTGCATTTACTCCAAACACAAATCACACGAGAACTATCCGTATTTTGAATAAAATTGTACAGAATCTTTTTAAAAACAACTGGTATTAGAATAGATTTCATTAAGGAAAGCCCTCAGTCACCAATATTGTACTTTGCAATGTTAATTTTTTGAAATTATAAAAAATTCAGAGATTGTCACAAATGAGCCTGCGACATTTAATCTTTTTATATCCGAGGAAAAAATAAAGGAACATTTGAAACACTTTTCTAGAAAATAATTGCTTTAAAATTGTCTACATTTCACGCAAAATTTCATGAAAAATTAATATTTTCGAAAAATTCTTCATGACGTGATTCAAAGATTTCATTAACGAAAAAATCGATCTTCAATATTGTAATTACAGGAAGACGTTGTAACATTTATTTTGCAAATTTAAAATTTAGAGATTTCTACGAAAATGAGATCTGCTCCGTTATTTAGGCGTCCTATTAGAGGGAGAAATTCAAATAAAACTAGTGGTTCTAAAACAGCACGTTCCCTGTATTTTCACGCAAAATTACACAAAAAGTACTGACATTTTCGAAAAATTGTACCTGATCTTCTTTCAAAATCTAACTTTAAGCAACAGATTTCATTAACGGGAAAATTATCTATCTTTAACATTTTTGTTGTAAGAATGCTTGGAAAAAAGGTTGAAATTTTACAATTTTCGAAAAATCAGTTTTCAACGAACATGAGACCTGCACAATTCTCTTAAACTTCCTTTGACCTATCCAACAACAAAATTTAATAAAAAACGACACGGTCATATTTGCGAGAAATTGGAAAATGTCCTAGGGTCTTCTTGTAAAGAATCCCTCAAAATTAAAAAGTAAGTAAGTTTCAAATACCAGGGGACGCGACATCATGCAGATCGATAGGGGAATATCGATTTTGGAGAAAATCATCTGATCGGTTTAGCCGCTAGCGTTGTTCACAGACGGACAGACATGCATATATACATACACACACGTTTTGCCCTCATTCGAGTTTTCGGTATCATGGACCCAAAAAACATGGATTCTGTTTACTCCACGTGGAAGACGATTATTTTCTGAATGTAGCAACTGGATTTATCCACTTGTCGTAACCAGGGCGCTGTAATAAGAGACTTTCTGCTGAATATTCGCCTTTTTTCGCCCAGTATTACATAATTTTCTTTCTTCTCCGTGGGGAGAAAGTAAAAATTGGAGCCATTTTTTAGTTTAGTACATATTATAGATGGGAGGAATGGTGTTTGTCCCCCGCAAAAGCATGATATCAGGCGCAGACCTACACACCAGAATTTTAACTCTCCAGGTGCTCAGCGGGGCTCCGCCCCAGCCGCGAAAAGTTCTAAGCTTTTGTCTTTTCTCGGAATATGTCTGAAAATTTAGTAGACGTGTGTAAGTGATCGTAAGCGTAGAGAATAGGAAAATAATGAAGAAAGAAAGATCACATGGGTTCCTGACCTGCTTTTTAGGCTACTGCTCTGGCATTTGTCTGGGATTGATTAGAGATACCACGCGAAACTACTGTTCAGAGCAGCGATCTCTAGAATTCTCGTCCAGACAGGGGCTGATTTCCAACTAGCTATATACGATATCAACACCACAAACAACACTTGAAGGTTTGGAGGCGCTCTGCAACCTCGTTATTCATGCTGAACTAGAGGTCCTGACCAAACTGGGGTGCGCTCGAAACACTTAAAAGTCGACCCTTAGCACAAATTACCCCTAAAATATATTTATCTGAACATCGGTTAACAATGTTTTGCATGGTAACAAAAATTATTCTCCAATTCAGCGTTAAATACTCGTACAATAGCTGCATACCGATAAATAAACATTTCCCTTAACAATTCCATATGTGTCACAAAATGTAATTCACAATTTTTAGAGTATATTTCAATCGGTCTTTTACCTTTGATTGCTGCAATATTAATGTTTTATGTACGGCGTTTAATCAAAACAAAACTACATTTCTCCCGTTTTCTTGATATTTCTGACTAATTATAATCTAAATGAGGATTTCGGAATGTAATAGAAGAGAGAACACTTTTATAATATGAAAATTGTCTAGAAAAATGGAGGGACAAGGTCGGGGAATGCTGAGTGGGTCGGAGATGGTCTAGACTTGATAGAAAGGGGCAAACAGAGTGGGAGTAGATAGAATTCCTGCCTAATAGATTGTGGACAATGTATACCAAAAACGCAGGGCACTGCAGTTTGACATTGTCAGATATCTTCAATAAAAATTGTAAACTTGATATTTCAATTTTTCTCCGAAACATGCGAAGAAAATTTAGTTATTGATATTTGTGTGAAGCATCTTTAGGCTAAATGCGGGCAGCTCCATGTAGGCCAGATATCTAATAAACTATTGTGATAAATAAATGGCGGATTTATTTAACTACTCTTAAATAATTTATTCTAATTTGACTTCTTTTGTTGGAAAAGTAAATATTTTAGTCCCTTGGCTTTGAAAGTCGAGAAATAGAAAAACACAAGGAACCCATTTTCTTCTGTGGTCTCAAAAGTTGGTCAGTTGTCGGTGTAATATTTCCCATTCGTAATGTTATTTGCGGCATCGTGGAAGCCACTGTCTTATCTGCAACACTTTACAAGAATATCCCAGATGTGTTCAATTGAATTTAAGGAGAGCATATTAACCCGCACGTGAGCGATACTTCGTTCTTGTACTACGACGTCCATTAACCGAAATACGAGTTGCTTCTGAAGTACATATTGTTCAATGTCCTTGCAAGAATATTGCAGTTAAGTTATTACATTACAGGCGTCTAATTTCAGAAATGCTAATAGTAGCATCAATAGATGAAAATTTGTTTGTTCTTCATGATCAAGCAGCTCGACGTTTTCAATGCTTTCTGTGAGGTACTTAAATTCTAGAAAGCGGAAATAACGGTCTCGAATAGAATCAAGTTTCTTTCATACAACTCTATAAATTTGAGAAGTTAAACTGACCTGAAATGTTAAGTAGGAAAGTTTCATCACAAAGAAGTTTCAGAAGCAATATAAATTGTGTTGGAGATGTCGCGATGACCTCGATAGTGGTGATAACATAGAAAGACTAGCAAGTGATATATGGTTTTCTTAGAGAATGAGATTCTCAGAATAGGGGAACGTTTAACATTTTATTTCGGGAGCCCATTCTGAAATAGACTAAACTTGTAACTTAAAAACCGAGCAATTTCTTATTATTCGAGAATAAAAAAATTTGCAAACATGGTGATCATTCGTAGAAAACAAATAGCACGTATTTTAACCAAATCCCCTTAATAAATTGTATTATCATAAACAATATATGAACACGAACCTAAATCACCAGAAAACTCTGCAAACTACTTGAAAACTCTTTCATCGCTTTGGAGAAATATATTAGTTCAAATATGTTGACTTTAAAATGTAAAATAAGATTCATCGAAAATTCGTAATTCCAAATCTCTCTACATAAATGATAAGTTTTAGTTCATTATTTCGTCTTTTACACTAATAATTGGAAACATTACATTTCACCACATGCATTTCAGATTATTTACCAGAATACTTCAGCCATTACTGCTATGGAAATTTTTTTCATTGCGCTTTAGTTTCATAAATTAGAAATTATATTTCCCGTGATGCATTGCGTACATGTATATTACACGTATCTTTGTTGCAAGAAACAAGAAAATATCTAAACGTGATTACGATTCTGCACGATATATTGCAGTAGAGAGGGTATGCCGAAGATAAAAAAAAGTAACGAGAACTAGCAATAAACTCGATTTTTTCTATTCTTCCCATTCATTTAAATGATTTTTTTAACATTAAATTTACGAAGATGCACAAACTTAAAGAATTAATGGTCTGTTAATTTCGGTATGCTACTTTAACCAATTAACTGCCATGATCCCCAATTGGGGATCTCAAGACGTTTTTCATTGTTGCATGATGTATTGTCCGTCCGTCAACCAGTCAAACCGTCCGTCAGTCGGTCGGCCTCACCGTAAAAAGCTATTAATTCCAGATGTTACAACTTTATGAGTTCTGAACTACCAATCCCGAAAACAAATGTGTGGAGTCAGGAAAACGCCTGAATTGAGCTGTAGCACCATCTCAATGAAAGCAAAGACAACTCAAGAACTGTCACACTCGCTCTGAAAATAAATTTGGTTTTTAAAAATACCCAAATCTTTTTATCGGTTTTAAGTCTGGGAAGAAACTCACAAAAGAAAGAATACCATAGTATACTGTCATAAACGGATAACTGTGTTCAGTGGCGTTTTCTTAAAATGTCCAAAGGAAAGGAAATGGAATGCCCAAGGAAATTGTTTTTTATATTCGGATTTTTTCATTCATTCGGTCTTCCTTGCGATTGGCATCGTAGATCTACACCAGTTCATCCACGCAACGCAGGTAGTGTGCGAGTGCAGTTCAGGCCGGTGGCGATTGTCTCCAACGTCTTCAGGACGGATCGGGTGGGGGCAGCGACTGCCCCAGACTTCTCCCCTCTCATGGACGAACCGTGGGAAGGCGTTGGATCTCGATTCCAAGACCTGCTAGTGAGCAAGTGTCCGAGATTGTGGTGTTGTCCTTTGCGCGTAGCAGCGATACTCACGAAATTTGTGTAATTTTTTGATATGGATAGTAAAAATTGGTAAAAAGTTTGTAAATAATTTATTTCTTCCCTTTCCTATGAAGAAAAGAAACGATAATGGGCGACTATGTCCTAACCTTATAATAATTCAGGCTTTACTTTTTAAAACAGCAACTGAAGAAAAGGAAAAACTTTCAGCATGCATAAACAAACATTTTAATTAATTTAAAATGTATTATTCCAATCTTTGCAATAAAAACCATTTTGTTATTTTGGACTCTCTTTCCCTCATTCTTCCAATACTATAATTTAAAATAATTCACGATTTTTTATATAATTCAGTTTTACTCTAAATGTGTTTGCGAAAAGAGCAATGATGGGGTTAACACTTTCCTGCAGCGCCAACGCCCCAGGTCCAGAGTGAGGAGACGCCACTACCTGTGATAACGTATACCTTCTTCGCGCAGTCATGTACAAAGTGTCTTTTAGTTGCTGTTTTCTTTTGTCAGTATTAGGGTTCAGATCGTATATACTTTACTCGACTTACCCACAAATAACCTACACGGATATTTTCATTAATCTGCTGGTACTTTTTATAATTATATTTATTATATTATTATTATAATTTTATATTAATTAATATAAAATTTATTATTATTATTATTATTATTATTATTATTATTATTATTGACTCACTGAATTTATTTTCTTGCTTTCTAATCCATTGTGACAGCGTACGATCTGGGAGGATCGTTCCACATTGAGATAGAATTTTATATACTTATTGGTTTACGTTTATTTGAAACCCTATCTATAGGAGGATTTGAAAGTAAGCTTTTACTCCCAAGGATGTTACTTGTCTGTAGTTGAAAGATCTGTATTATAATGCAGAAACACAAAATTTAGGGTACAAAACTAGCAAACGAAAAACTACAACTACTCTAATGCAATATTATCAACCATCAATGTAAAGCATTTATTATTATAAATAATATTACTTGCATCCACATGGAAGAAATAAAATATCTATGATTTTAATTACTTACATTATTAAGAAATATTATATTATTACAATAATTTCAATTTTTTAAATGAACTTCTGAAATCAATCGAGAAGAAACATCATCAAATTTCAAATTACAAGCCCACAGCAGCAACAGTACTGACTTTCAACTTGTCGATAGTATCTTTCTTACTACGCATTCATGGTATTTTCTTTTACTAAAATGCGAGATCAAGCGAGCAAGCCTGAATTCTGCATTACCACACACATTAATACATAATTATTACATTAGACTGTCATAATAACTTTCCTGATTGGGGTGTTCTGAGAGTACCGGCTTTATGGATTAATTCTGGACCAATGGTACAGGTAGTATATGATGCTCAGAGGGGTATCTTCGCTGGGTGCAATCCTGCGTGCCACCTGTCGCTGGGAGATCCTGGGATCTCAGGGTCCCGACGGGACAAGATACTCACTCTGATGCTATGTCAGTTAGTTAGGTGAGTTTATGTGATGGAGGAGATTAGGCAGGACGAGGATAGGGATGATCGGTGTCCGTGTCTTTGATCAGAAGGTAATGCCGGCATTCCCTTGATAGAAACCGGACACGACAGGCAGCCGATCTTTCTTCATTCTTCCTCCACTCCACACTAATTGACCTGCTAAAAGCTGGAGACGGGTCGCGGAGGATGACTGCCTCCCGGTCAGGACAGTATCCTGGCTAGATCGGAGTACCTGGTTGGGAAAAACCCCTTAGCCGACGGTAGGTCAACGCCAGATCTCGCCATCCAACGGGACAAGATCACAGCCACCTACCGAGAAAAACACACACTACCACTCCTACACGTACGGGACTAACGATCACTAGCAATCTATCATTGGTTCTGGGAGGTCATCACCCTCGTTGCGCTTCGCCCGCGGATGCGGATAGGTCCGGAGGAAGGCCTGAAACGGGATTCACTCGCCACCCGCCGCACGCCCTAGCCTCCTGACCCCGACGCCCGTCGCCGGTGATTTATGGGCACAGCCAGACAAATGGAGCGCGCCGGAGTGTCAGCACTGTGCGCTCTCTGCAGCGGAAGAACCGAGAGGAAAGAGTTTCAACGCTTGATCTCTGTGGGGAGATCTGGTACGGTTTATTAGGTTGTTCCAATGATGGGATCTTTTGAAAACGGATAGCAGTAGGTGAATCTTTATGTCAGCAGAGATTTGTAACCTGATCCAAAGAAATGGACTGGCCCGACCACTGAAGACGTTGCGGGTTTTATAAGAGAAGAGCCGAAAGGCTTTCCTTCGACGCTTGATCTCTCCATGCTGGTTTATGGGCTGCTGCTAATTCGGTTTATTCCATAGTTTGATACCAGTAGAAGACGTCTTTGGGTAACGGGGTTTTGTGGCCAAATACTGTGTGTATTCGCGATTTAACGTTCTTGTAACTAAAAACCGGAAGGCAAGAGATCCAAAGTTCTGTAAAGTTAGTTGAGTACTGCGATTAATAAGCTGGATCGAACTGAGAGCCAACAGATGGAAGCCAAGATCGAGCTCTTTGTTTAAGCCTAGAAAGAAATAATACATACCTACGTACATACCTAATCATAGGACTCAATGCCCTTCCTGTGACTATTGTAAATAACTGTCCTGTTATAAATGTCTATTTAGTTGGCAAAGTAGTCGGAGTTCTGCAAATGTACTCATAAGGCACAATAAACAGGATGACGTATTTAAGATTCTTCGGCTATTTATTTAATAGACATAACATCCTAATGAAACAATGTATTTTTATTATTTGAAAAGATTTCAGGTGAATTAATTGCTGGGATTCTATGTATAAGACGTCCTATATAATCGCAGAGTCCGACATCATTTATTGGTTTGAGTCAACAACTGTAAACTTTCCAGTCTACAAATCTGACAGATTTTCACTAGTAAGAAGTCGTTGGATTGGCCTTGTTTCACCCATTAGACAATACATTCCACAAAACTCTTGAAATTTGATATGATTTTACTGCAATTCTAAATAATTTCAATGGTTCGTCAGTTTGTATGTTGATTAATGTTGGGATTAATGTGCATGATTGAAAGGGTGGTCATGAGGGTCATGATATCAAGAGATGGAAATGTAACGTCTTATATATCGACTGATTGATGACTGGTGATTCTGGGCGCGTCAACTGCTAAGGTCAACCCCGTAAGTGTAGTGCATTATTTACTGGGGGATGCTGTCATCTTTCTCCGCTGGAATGCGAGTCCGGCGCCGACTCGCAGGCGGCCAAACATCAGTATGTGGGGTTTTCCCCAATCAGGTATCTGCCACCAGCGAGGCGCCGCCCCAGCCAGGAGAAGCTCTAGGCTCCCAACTGATCTCCCAATATGTGTGATAGTACAAGGCATGCAAGTGTGTGTGTGTGTGTGTGTGTGTGTGTGTGTGTACATAAGGGGCGAGGATAGTACAAGGAAGAGGAAGAAATGATCTCGCGCGCTGTCCGTGGCCCGTTCGTTAGGGAACTGCTCCGGCATTCGCTTTTTGTTGATCGGCGAAACAACGGAAAATTACCGATCAGAGCAGATGGCTCTAAATTACTCGTCCAGAAGCGGCTGAACTCGACCTACCTATGTAGCTAGTGTCGAAAGTCCTGCCATCGTCGGGACTCGAACCTTAAGAACCTCCCGGTCAGAGACCCTGCATCAATTGGGCCCTGAGCCTCTGCCGTCCCAAGTAACGAGCAGCTTTAATTCATGTAATAATGTTTTGTAACTTAATAGCTCCAAAATCTAGTTTCTAGTTTCGACCACTGTTCCGCAATTGAAACGGCGTGTTCACCAACACCACTGATACTAGGCTGCTCACTCGAGTTCCAAGCCAATATGGCGGCTAGAAAGCGATCTTGTTCGAGGCGATTCAGTTGCGTTTCGTGTGTACAGTGAGTGCACGTGCAACATTGGTTATGTAGATGTGTCCGCTGTGTAGTAGTGAGAATCATGGTTAATAGGCTGGTCCCCAAATGTCGCGGTAATTATGATAAAAGTGTAGTGTACATGTTTTTAAGTTTCCTACTGATACTGAACAACAGAAAATGGAGTAAGCGATAAAAGAGAAAATTTTTGCCAACAGAACTTCAGTGGTAAGTGATTCAAAGTTTTAATTTTAATATAGCATAAGAAATAAAAATAAATGTTACATTTGTTCATTATGTTAAACTGTTTATTTATAAAAATTATATAAAACTATAATGGATAGCTGTTTAAACTCGCCTTTTCGCTACATGTTGCTAAGAGATTTTTACCTTCAGGTTTGTGAATTGCATTTTCTGATCTTGGGAGATTGAGAAGACTTCAGTCTTCATTGTAATGATGGACAAAGAATAGTCTTCCGTTAAAATATCCAGACTATCACCCTGTATACTAGGTGGTGTGGTTCACCGCGTCGTGGTGGCTGCATCTCGAGACTCGTCTTCACATCCGGCTGCCGGTCGCCGCTCTGCGCGCCCTCGCTCGAAATACTAACGGGAGCGGCGTCGATCTGGTCCGACTAGAAGCCATCCGAGGGAGAGATAGAGAGTAACCTTTGCTTCAAGAGGAAATGGGGCGTTCCCCAGGGTCTGCTTAATGGATTCCACAATCGCCTGCATTCTTGTTTTTTTTCTTTCTCCGCACTCTCTGCTCGTTGTCTATTTCTTTTTCTATATTCTTAATGTTAGAGTTGTTGTTTGTCGTTTTTTACAGTCATTTTAAAATTTTTAATTGAAATCCTGTTTGTAAACAAATGTTTTAGAAATACTGCATACGTAAATTGTCTTAAAAATTCCATTAATATCATTAATTATACAACAGCAGTGAAAAATGCCTCATGAAAAACAAATAAGCTTGCTTAAAATAACCATTATCAACAAGATAAAAAATTGATCGCATCAGCCACGAATTTGTAATGTTGAGTATTAATTATGTATTGGACCAATAGCATCGTTTTTGGTTTGTTAGATTATCTTTATTTTGGTCACAAAATATTCAAGCTGACTTTTTCATCAGAATCGATTCGTTTTTGGCGTACATAATATATTATTTTCTTGAAACTAATGCTGCTACAACGGCACATTATTTATTATTATCTTGGATTAGTTGTAACGGCCATGCAGTATACGCAATACCACCAGAATTTGCACAAGTGTTTCCAACTAGGAATTTTATTTCTCCGCGCTGGTATTAAATTCAGGTTCTTATAGACGTAACTGTAATCATTCATATTACTCCTACACCACCAGCCTCAAAGCAAATACCAACTTTTCCAATGCTCAAAAAATAAATTGAAGATGTGCATTTGCAATTTTCAAAAATAGAGAGATTTCTATTTACATTATTTCAAGATAGAGTTTAAAAGAACAGATTTCATGAAGGCAAAAATTTCTATCATCAATGTTTCAGTTTTGCAATATTAATTTTTGCCTATAATTTTCAAAAATGCAGTAAATAGAAAATTACAGATAATAAATCCAGATTTCGCGAAAATATGATCTACTCCATTTTTAAGCATTATTTACCCTATTCAAGGAAAAAAAATTAAAGAAAAAGTCGGAGAAGTTTTTGAAATTTCTTTTTACAAATTGCATTAATTTCAAGTAAAATTACGGAAATACGTTTGTTTCTTCCTTCAAAATGTTGTACATGACTTCCTTTAACCATTTACTTTACTAAGTACTAATGAAGAGAAAATTCTATGAAAAACCTCTACCATCAATATCGAACCTTTTCAATGATATTTATTTTAAATTTTCGAAAATACAGATATTTTCGAAAAATTGTTCATGATTTTATTTCAAGATTGTTTTCGAGCAAATATTTCATTACATAAAAATCTCTCTTCAATACTGTAAGCAGTTATAGAAAGTCACCGGAAAGAATTTGAATATTAGCCATTTTAGGAATTTCAGAGATTTCAACGAAAATGAAACCTGGATCATTTTAACATCCTTTAAGCTATCCAAGAAAAAAGTTTTAAAAAATAGTGCAGCCATTTTTGAAAAAATGTTTAAAATTTTATTAAAACTGAATGTGGAGTACCCCCCAAAATCAAGTTATCTGTTTCAATCTCGCAGGGCGTCGAGGCCACAGCATCGGAATCTCAATTTGGAAATCTCAACGGTGAAGGCTGGTACCACTATGGCAGCACATAGATAGACAGTTGCCGTCAATCAATTTCGGTCTCAGATCGAACCAGTTTAGGCTGTTTAACGTTTAGTCGTATTTCACACAGGAACAATATTTATCCACTTTTTCGATTGCAGCACCCCAGTACGTGATTTTCTGTCGAAAAGTCGCCAATTTTATTGAAGCATAATACTTCACTATTACAACATAAGTATGTAGTAAGGTAAGTAAGTAGAAACGTAGCCAAGAATAACCGTCCTTAAGTATTCTTTTGTTAGTCAAATCCTGTCAACTTAAAAATAAAAAATTGGAACTGCGGGAAGGAGCCACGGAAACGAGTAACTAAGTGTTAAAAATGACTTGTAAACGAACTATTTTTGTTATGGGAACACACTAAATCAATGCTCATTCAGATAAGCAAAACATCGTAGCCTAGGTTGACAATACGAGTAAAAGAATATTTATTTTTCAAAGGAAATTTGATCATATTTATGGGGAAGACCAATTCTGCGTCACGACGCTGTAGAATCCAAGAGGTATTCATGGCGTAGAATCCGGAACCCATGTGTTAAGGTAGCATAAATTTGTAAATGTAAGAACTGGGAACAGTTTTTCGAATTGAGAAAGCTCAGGAGGATGACCCGGAACTGTTTGAATTTTTCCCGTGTTGGTGTCAGTCCTGAGAATCAGGAAGAAAAATGTGAGAATATTGCTTTGACTTCTTACGGCAGGGTTTGGGAAGAGTGAATAATAATTGGAAGGTTCGAAGAACAACTCGAGGACAAATTCATGATTAAGATCAAAAGCATAAATTCTCTACACTCCGATATTACCATAACATTAAACAAAAATAGAAACTGTTAAAATAGTGAGGTCGAATCCGAATCCATTATTTTCCTTTAAAATTTGTCGAGTCGAAATAACGAAACTGTTTTGACTTGCGTTTTAAAGTTTTTACCATTTCGTGTTATTTTCCCCGCGTTAATTTTCAAGAGTTTCAAGAAAATACAAGTATATTCGAGAACTCTACCAGCGGATTCAGTGGTATAAAGCGGATTCGATGGTATAACGGATAGCGTACCGGGCTGTTGTACCCAAGTTTGCGGGTCAAACCCGATCGTAGCCGTGGATTTTAAGAGCGAAAACATCCTTCGTACGCCTTCCTACGCAGACGAAGTAAAGCCTACTGTTCCATGTAGTAGATTTACTGCACGTAAAAGATCAAGCCTAACAGAAGCCTCTGTGCTAAATTCAAATCACCTGTTGCGTCGCCTAAGATAATAGCCACCCAAACACCCAAAATTTCTCCGCTAGATGATGAGAGAAGTGTAACGAAATTTGGAAGGTCAGACTTGGGTCCGAGGAGTGGGCCCGAGTCTCGACACGTAAAATGAGGCATTGACTATCTTATTTCGAAAAAGTATGTGCAACTGTCAATAGTTTATTTACAATCATAGTCAATTGCTAATATAGTTTTGCAATCGCAGACAATTCCACTCTGAGGCGCAAAGACGTTCAGATAAATTGGAGAGATTCAGATGTTTGTTATCAGCACCCGACAAAGTCCATTTTGCAGCCTCCATCGTAATAAGAAATGGTGTAAGACTGTTTGATTCTAGGCATTACTAGATCAAGCCACAACTCAATTGATGCTAAGTGCTAACAACGGCTATAAATAATAGTTTAAAGTTTTCATTAAACTCAAAATTAGGCATAAACCTATTTCTTTAACCCCTTTAGACCCAGTGTGCATAATTATACTCGTCAATTTTATGTGCATTACACGTGTTATGGTTTGAAAAAATTGTTTTATG
The DNA here is from genome assembly GCA_964035755.1 of Teleogryllus oceanicus. Classification (NCBI taxonomy): domain Eukaryota; kingdom Metazoa; phylum Arthropoda; class Insecta; order Orthoptera; family Gryllidae; genus Teleogryllus; species Teleogryllus oceanicus. Next base: position 168,801,040 of record CAXIVR010000002.1, on the reverse strand, counting down.
TAACATCTTTGACTCTTCGAGAATCTCTTTCGCCAATTTTTGCTGCCCTCTATAACTCCGAAGAAAAACTAAACGGCATTGTTTACGACAATGCCTATCAGCAGTGAGAATGTGTGGAGTAGGTATCAATATTTTTGCTTGCACTAAGCAATTATCAGATAATTTCAGTGTAGTTTTGAATGATATGGAATTTTAAAAATCCAATTAATTGTTCTATGATATAATGTAGACTAAAAATTATTTTAAGTTACAGTACAAAGTTAAAAAAATTATTGTGCCTAATTATGCCCAATCAGACTTAATAGTTATCAGTGAAAAATTCAAGCTTTGAAAAAATTTCAGAGCAAGATAACTAGTCAGATAACAATCAAATTGTTACCTTATTGTTTTATTAACACTTTTGGTTCTTTAATACTAGTTATTTACGATATAAGTGTCGTCGAGCATCTGATTAGCAACACGAGGTTGAAAAATTGCCAAACGAGGCCGTTAGACCGAGTTTGGTAACCAATTGAGTATTGTAAACAGATGTTACGACACGAATATCGCGTTTTACCACCTTTGTAAAATTTGTTAGATTTAATGTGAAATTTCGTTCTACGCCTTCAATTAGTATTCTTATTTTTTCTTTCATAAATGGTGACACTGTTCTCAACAAGAAAACAATTGAAACACACTTGGAGTATACTTTTCGACAAGAGTGAATATAGTTCTGATTTGGAAATAGAAATAGCAGCAAATGCTGCTTTAGAAATATTGTAACCCAAATTAAGAAATAAATATAAGAGAGTATTTAATTTTTAAAGATTGGTGTGGTAAAAAGAAAGTTAATTCCATAATGGAAAATGTTTTGGTTGCTTACTTTTCTGGCAAGTCAGAGAAGGAGAAACCAAGTAGTCTTTGGTCCCACTACTCTACGTCAAAGAATACAATATCACTTAATGACAACATTGATATCAAATGTATACGTAAACTTCCGCGACTCGAGTTCATGTCTTCTTGCCTGTCCGGGTGACGGCCCGTCGTTGGCTGAGAGGCAGACGTTTTGCCTGTTATGTCGCAGGCTTGTGTGGAAGAAAGGTAAGGGGGGAAAGGTTATTACAAAACCGATAATAATTAATGTTTGATTTACCTAATCGAAGTGGATAAAAACTATATTATTTATTGATCAAGAGATCTAAATAAGCATTTACTAGCCATTCAGTAAAGTACTCTGCTCTCTATCATTTTTAATGTTGAATTTAGCACTTAGTATTGCTATTAAATTTGCAATAAATGTTAGCATTTCATTAATATTTACATAAGCATTAAGTATATTTAAAGTTTATTTCACCTAAACTAAACTTCGTGAAGCATTATTTGCCAAAAATGTAATATTTTCACAAAAACTCTCAACATTGGAAAAACTGAAGATATTACAAAAACGTGAAAGAAATATTATATGCTGGTAATGTATTTGATATGAATCTGACGATGTTGAAAATGGATGAAAATAATACATTTCAAGTGCATTCCAATCCCCAAACCTATAAAGGGGTAGGTGCTGTCTCAATAGGTCCCCAAGATGTAGAAGATCTGATGATACTGAAGCAGCTTGTGACAATGATAGTTCTGAGAGGGGATTTTACAAAAGTGTAGTTACAGAAAAGAAAAATATAATTTTCATAATGATGTTATTCATAAAATAAATCAGGTCTGAATTAACTTGTTTATCTTGATGTATTTAATAGGACTACAGAATAGTTACCTTCTGAACATATTTAAAAAATATATAGGAAATTCGAATTTAAAAAGGCATTTTAAAATGCTTTCCTAAGTATATATGACTCACCTATTGAGTGTTTCATGTTTCAATTAACTAAGTGCATCAATAAGAGATTTCTATTTATGGTTTCACTACAAGTATTCTTGGAAAAGCTCAAATTCGTTGTGGTGGAATCACTGCATCCTCGTTTAAGAAGACAGAGTTAAATTAATAAGTCCTGAAAGATAAAAGACTTTCTACTTATCGTCGAATAATGGAGTAATCACATTTGTATTAAAAAAGAAGAATTTTTCTGAATTTTAATAGAAATAAAGGTTAAAAATGTTTCAGAATTCATTACTTTTTTTTATAATTTGTACAGGAATATATCAGTATGTTTGTCTGAAATTTCGCTTTAATTAATATTATGTAGTACTAAACTGACTTATCATATTTCTCCCAATTTCTAAATAAAACTCATAACAGTGTTCCGTTATGTGAAAGTATTGCAAACGTCCAGTCGTAATTGATAATTATGCACACCATATATGTCAAAAAGTAAAAACCAGAAAATGCTAAAAACCTTATTAGGTGCTTTCATTGCTTACATAACGAAGTTTTATAATGATTTTTTTCAAAGTAGAAAATAAATCAGGTCTGAAGGGGTTAATAACTTTGTTTCCATCTTGATGTTATTTAAGTACTAGTGTTGCACTTCTACATGCATTTTATAGTTATTTCACTTGTATAGGAGAATTGGAGATATTTTGAGGAAATAAATAACATAGGACAAACGAAGCAATTTTATTAATAGCGATCTGAGTCCTGATTTTTAAATACTTGCTACCTAATGTATTAACATTAAATAATGGTAATTAACACACGTCCTCTCTGGTTCTTGTATGTGTGTTTCATTGTTTACATATTAACTTTATTTAGTGACACTTATATAACTGAGCCGATTTCTATTTTATGGTTATCACTGACAAGGTATTCTTTGCGCAAATAGCTCTATGATAATATCACCAGTTGTTTGTTTGCTGCTTTGTTCACAGTGAATTGCACCTCGTTTGCACAGTAGGCACCCATTAGTAGACTTATATATTAATGAATGTCACTGTGCGAGATATGCAAAGTAGCTTCCTACTTATCGGTTCGGAATATTCGTGGTTAGTAATACAATTTTGAATTCAAAGTAGCGATGAATGAAGTCAATTTTGTGGCCATTATGGAATATTTTAATACCGAAATATATTTACTCTCCGGTTGAATAAATTGTATTCAGAATTTGCATTTACTTTATTTTTAATATAATAACCTGTAGAGAAATTAATGTTTGTCAGGAAATACGCAAGGTAATAGGAGAGATCACTTCTATTCAGTAGGTACCCTGAAATCAAGGGGTACTTTGATAACAGGGAATATATTCTGTTGCTTTTTGGCAAATTATTTTATTGGGAATAGTAGAGAAATTTTGGCTGCTGAAAAACAGGTATTTGAATTTCAAAACAATTTTTTTTATTTTAAATTTTAACTACTGAGTAATAAGATAATGCAAAAGTTTATAGCTTTTTATTATTGATTTAAACATTAATTCGTATTTTGCAACTTTCGTACTGTGGTAGTTTTTATGTCAAATGAGGATGAATTTCTTCTATATTCTCAGCAATCTATTTTAACATTATGTATTCTATTACATTAATCTATTAAGCATTGTTTTTAATGTCAAGTAGGACCTTTCTTGTAAGAGCTCAATGTGTAAGAGCCCACACGATAGAAAAAACAAGAAATATAATATCATAACGTAAAATAAATATTTTATTTTGTCAGAGAATAATCACAAGTATTATCAGGTTGCCTCTCCATGTTACATTCAATCAGTATTCACAGAGAATGGATATCGGCTAATTATCTACAGGTCATTCTTCTTTTACAACGAAGCATTGTGGTTTTGTGATAAGTCAAGTGTTCATAGAACGGTTTTTAACGACGTTTCGACAAAGCACTTAGAGTTCAATGACTTCTTTAAAAAAGTTATATCTAGAACGGTTCATGGTTAACTGTGCCTGAACTGAATGGGCGCTTTACTTAACACGGTAACCTTCAGTAATTAATCACATCCGCAGGTTCAATGCTTTTTGAGAGGGGCGTGATAAGATGTAGAGTATCCGAAACCTGTAAGCATTCGATACCGAGGTTCAGAATAATACTCGTAGCCTTAAGTTTCTCTTTTTCGCAGAACAGGGATATTAATGTAACGCTGAAAAAACAACCTATGTCAATATCTTCACAGCGCAAATTTTGGAGCTCACCGAAAAATTGTTCTTTTCAACGTCCAAATTGATTGATTGATTATTTCTTGTTTCTCGCCGCGACAACACTTATAGTCGTTTCTCCTGTAAATATAGTTCATGTTATACGAAAGGAGGTGGCGGTGCCTCCCCACGGGATGGCACGATCCGGCGTCGACATACACGTCTGCATGCAGGAAAATTTAACCTCTAGTTATCTTCCCCAGCGGGGCACCACCCCCGCCAGAGCAAGCTCTAAGCTCCTGACTGGTCTCCCGACATGTGTGATAGGTAATACTTGTAAGTTAGGTAATAGTGACAGTGATAGGTAACACTTGTAAGGAGTAGAAGGAAAGATCGCGTGCGGTCCATTACCCGTGTTGGGGTACTGCTCTGGCAATTGCCTGAGGTTAGAGAAACTACAGAAAACTACTGATCAGAGCAGCTAGCCGTCCGACTTCTCCAGGCAGCAGCTGAATTTAATCTAGCCATTATCGAAACTCCGCCACCGCCGGAACTTGCCCTCGGTCAGAGGCACTACAGTCAGCGACCAACGGTGATTCTGAGCTAAACACAGCCGGTATATTATTATTATTATTATTATTATTATTATTATTATTATTATTATTATTATTATTATTATTATTATTATTATTATTATCATATGTAATTGGTGTTATTGTGTCGGTAATTCAACATCGCCGGCCAGCTTTCCGGTGTCTCCCATGCCTGGGCCTATTTAAATTCCCATGCTTGGATAAGAGCGATACGAGGTGGACATGACGTATTCTCTTCACCGTTACTTTTTTTCCTTTTTGCTCACGAATAGGCCATCATGTACCAGCGGACATGCACTCACACGGCTCAGTTCCAACCAATTTTATCACGTGAAATCTTGCATGGAACTAATTAGGGATCAGCATCAGGCTGAATCCGATTTTTATAATCCAGGGTAGTTAGTCCTGGGGGATGGAAGATGGAAATCATTTTGATCATGAAGGATGAATGGACGGCACACACAAACAGATATGACAGCGGTTAGGCGGCGATGTATACACTGCCGGGACTCGAACCGCTATCTTCCGTCCGAGATCGCCACGGAACTACTGCCTTAGCGATCTCGGCTATCCTGACTGGTTTGTTTATTATTATTATTATTATTATTATTATTATTATTATTATTATTATTATTAGCGGGTCGACTTTTTCTGACACGCTACACGTTCTCTTCCTTCTCCTGAGAGAGACGTGTGAATTATGGAGATCAGCTTTTCGGCTGTATCCCTTCGTAAAACAAGGTTGTTAAGCCTTCAATTATGAATTATGAGGTGCTAGAATGATGATGAGAGGTGATCGTAGCCTTTTGGACCCATCCCAGCATTCACCTATACGACCGAGGGAAACCCCGGTCAAGATGACCGACCCAAGGATCGAACGAGGGATCTTAACACAGTAGACAGTGTTTGAATTCTAATTAAGAAAATAAATCCATCATTTTGAAACAGATACTGATAGACGTTAGCTGAGGTGTTTCACGGCATTAACTGATGTCATTTCAGTGTCTCTGACAGGGAGGTCCCAGAGTTTGACGCGGATTTTCGAATTCGGTAGTTTCGGAGATGTTGGAGTTGTGGGGTGGCCGACGTTGGCTGGTTTTCAATCGGTAGTTTTCCCTGGTTTCCGCGATCAATACCAGATGAATGACACAGCCGTTCCCTAACAAATGCCAGAGACTGCGCGATCTTTTCTTCTCCTTCTTCCTTGTTCTATCTTCTCCCCTTGCTCACCACCCACTTCCACTTGCTTGCACTACATGACCACAAATGTCTGGAGGCCAGACAGGAGCAACCAAGAGCTTGGCACGGCTGGGGGAGGTAATTGGAGGACGGAATCCGACATGTAGGTCGATGCCGAATATCAGCAACCACCGGAGTAGTAACGCCGCTACCTCCAGCGAAAGAAGCGTGCACTACGCTAACGGGATAATTGACCATAACAATTGACGTGCCGGGAAACATCAATAAATCCATCCATCAATCAATGAGAGAGGACAAAAAGATGATGCCAGTAGGGGGGAAGGCAGGGACGTGGGTTGAGTGCGCTGACGGGTGTAAGTTGTAGTTGGAGAATTTCATTTGTTCAGTTGCGTACTAACCGGCTTTGATGATGTCATAATGGGTATTGCTCTTTAGCTCGACAGCCTTCAGGCTACAGTGTGCTAACAGATAAGATGATGGTTATGGTATTGTGTATCGACATTGTCATGGTCATGACCGTGTATGAGATCAGGGGGTGTGCATGTTTAGTGCATGTTTTTCTCCTCCTTAGGTGACAGTGATATTCTCTGGATGTAGAGATCCTGCACCGACCTACCATCGGCTAGTGGGGTTTTCCCCAACCAGGTATCTCCCATCATCGGGGCACTGCCACACCCGGGACAAGCTCTAAGTTTCCCGACTGGTCTCCAGGCATGTGTGGTAGGGTAGTTCATGTTAGTGTAAGTGTGTGTAAATATGTATGTGAGGATAGGACAAGGAAGAAGAAGGAAAGATCGCGTGCGGTCCGTGGTCCGGTTGTGAGGGTTCTGCTCCGGTATTCGCCTGGTGTTGATCGGAGAAAATACGGAAAACTACTCAGCAGAGCAATCGGCCGCTAAAGTCTCCTCTAGACATCGACAGAACTCAACCTAGTTCTCTCGTTAGTCTCGAAAATCCTGACTCCGTCGGCACTCTAAACTAGGACCTCCCTGTCAGAGACACTGCAGTGACATCAGTTGATGCCCTGAGTCACCCCTCCCGGTTTAATGTTATGTGAATTCACGGTTCTGATATTTTTTCTAGAAGTTGTATTTCACCTAACCGATTGCCGATAGCCTCCAACCGATACCACTCTAACTGTTAGTGTATATTAGTTACGTATGTGGATCGGGACCAGTGACTAATACAAAGTCCACTACATTAGAATTCACTGCATACAGTAGAACCTCGCTAATCCGAACCCCGCAAACCTGAAATGTCGGATAATCCGAACAAAATTCGGGATAGAGAAAAATAAAAAAAAAAATAAATCTTATTTTACTGTGAACAAAGTTTTATTATTGAAACAGAAGTCGAAATGAAAATTTATTGCGCTGGTAACTACGGTATATCACATGGTTATGTAGCATTAATTTTCACTCTTAGGAACTTTCAAAATTGGTTACCTTCTTTTGCCTTATGGAACTGAATCTGCTCGATGATGTGATGTGATGATAAGAACGCTACTCCACGTTGCCATTTTCTCACATTGCACGCCACGTTGCATTATCTGGTAGTCCTATAAATGTATTTGTAAATGTACGGTAAATTTTTTCGGATAATCCGAACATTTCGAATCCGAACCGACCACACCCCACTTAGTTTGGAATACCGGGATTCTAATATTTATTAAGTTTGACTTACTACGTGTTGCAAACGCGAGTGAAACTAAAACGCATGTAAATTTGGTGAGTGGAGTTAACAACGGAGTTGTATTTCGACTGTATTCGTTTAGACGACGTTGTATCGACTTGTATTTCGAAACGTGAGTGAAACTAATGAGCATGCAAATTTGGCGAGTGGAGTTACCAACCCAGTTATATTTGTATTGACTTGCCTTTCGCACTCGAGTGAAACCAACGCGCGTGTGAGTTTGTGAAGCGGAGCTAACGCGCGCGCGGTGTGTGGTGCGCAGTGGAGCGGCTGGTGCGGCGGTGGGCGCCGCTGGTGTGGCTGGCGCCGGGCGAGCGCTTCTTCCCCAGCGCCGTCTCGGACTTCCTGCGCCACGTCACTCCGCGCCCCCGCCCGGGCGCCACGGCCGGCCGCCGGCGCGCCGCCGACCACGCCTGGTTCCTCGTCACCAACGACAGCCTCGGTAACGTCATGCACGCCTTTTAATTATCTATTTATTCCCCCCCCTCTCTCCGGTTGTAATTATTTTCTGTATTTTGTTTATTTATATATACATATCCTTTTTTCTATTTATCTTTTTTATCTATTTACCTATCTTCCGATTTATCTGTTTATCTGTCTCTCGATTTATCTATCTATACATCTATTTATCTATGTATTTATCTATCTATTTATTTACTTATGTATTTACTTATATATTAACTTATGTATTTATTTTTTCCTTTATTTATTTATTTATTTATTTATTTATTTATTTATTTATTTATTTATTTATTTATTTATTTATTTTTTATTTATTTATTTATTATTTTTTACTTATTTATTTACTTATGTATTTACTCATATATTTACTTATGTATTTATTTATTTGCCTTTATATTTATTTGTTTATTTATTTATTTATTACAACACTTTTACAGAGTGAGTCACGTAACTTTAGTGCCACCTGCGGTGTTTGAACGGTTCAAGTTAAAGCAATGCTATTTTCACGGAAGTATTTACCTAGGGAATGTGGCAAATTGTGTACACACGTATTCATTTCTATTGTATCACTTGTATATTACGAGACATTAAGGTAACTTGTTTTTTTAAATGGTACTATACATATTTTTTAGTCTATCTGACAAGTGTAAAAGTCGAATCCAATGATATTCATATTGTCATACGTTAGATAAACATTTTTTTGAGTAATATTGATTTTATTGGCTCAGCCTTCCTTGCCCGAGCCCGCGTTAGCAGGGGAGTGCTGCGTTACCTTGGGTGGCGGACTGTTACATCCAAAATATTCGTTCAACACAAGGCACAAAAAAATCAAAATTACAAAAATTATTCTCTGACATTTGACAATATTAATATCATTGCATATTGCATCTTTCCTTGTTACATAAAAATACAGTTGTTCTTAAGATATACGTAGATATACGTACGATATACGTAGATATACGTACGAATAAGATATACGATTTACGTAGGTAAGATCCCACTTACATTGATATTTGACTAATGACTAGACTACGCACCACAAATGAAAAATGTGGAATCTTTTTTGAGAAAATGGCGTTTGAGCGTTTCTGAAAATGTGGAAATTGAGCTCGTTTGTATGGAAATTTTTTGAGTTACGAGAAATTTTATAAGACATCGTTTAAAGCACATATACTTGTTAATATAATATAAACAAATCGCCTCTAATGTAAATATTAACGACGTGAGAGGCTACTGAAAAATATTATGTTTTTCAATTTTTTGAAAAAACAAAAAGAATGGACTCAAAAAGCACTCGTTGCCCCTTCCTCTGACATCGCATCGCGCTCACTGCGCCGCAGACAAGCTGGTGGAGGACGAGTCGTCCTTCCTGTTCGGGCGCGACCCGAGCGCGGCGCCGGTGCCGGTGTACGCGCTGGTGACGGCGTGTGGCGGCGGCGGCGGCGGCCGAAAGCAGAGGGACACCGCTTCGTCACCAACGGCCGCCACCGGCGTGGCCACCCCACGCTTCCACGTGACCTACTGGATGTTCTACCCGTTCAGCCAGGGCAAGGCCGGGCCGGGCGTGTGGCCCCTGCCGCTGCTCGCCGGCGTCCCGGGGGGGGGGATTGGGAGCACGTCAGCCTCTGTTTCAGGTGAGCGCTGCCCCCTTCGGACAAATTGCGCACCGGGCTGTCCCGAGAGAATCTCTTGTAGCGCCAAGCTTTCGGTGCTCGTTTTAAAGCTGCTCCACACATTTGGCTTTCGACGAGCGCCGAACGACCGTTTACCGAGTAGTGAGGGTGGGTTGTTTTCTTCCAGCCCAACGTCGAACATTCGGTGTTTGTCCTACCCGAAGCGTGTCAGTCTTTTGGAACTGGTATAGGTGGTACAGGGCATCCTCTAATGCCACTGCATCTAACCTAGTGTTCGAGTCGACGGTGGCAGGATTTTCCACATTAGCTCTGTAGTAAGATGGAATTCAGCCGCTGTCTGGAGGATAATTCTAGCCGTTTAGTGCTCTGATAGGTAGTTTTCCGAGGTTTCTCCGATCAAAAGCAGACGAATGCTGGAGCAGTACCCTAACAAACGGACCATGAACAGCGCGCGATCTTCCTTTCCTCTTTCCTGATCTATCCTCACCCCTTACTTACGTACACTTCCACTTACATGCACTACTCTTATCACACGTTTTGGTAGACCAGTCGGGAGCTTCGAGCTTCACCCGGCTGGGGCAGAACCTCGCTAGTGGGAAATGTCTGGGGTGGGAAAATCCTAGCAAGTCGACGTAGATCGTCTCCGGATCTCGCCATCCAGCGGGAGATCGCCACCTTCCGCAATGAAAACATGCACTAAACTTATGGTACTAGTGACCTTAGCAGTTGACGAGCCCGGAATCATTAATCAATCAAGTTATCTTTTGGACAAATTAAAGAATTCATCAAGTACCTTGGACACATGCCACATGTGTGGCGCCTCTGTAACATTGCATATTCCCAGCATATTCACTGCGTGTTCACCTTGATGCGTCTTGGGCTTAGACGAACAGAAGACTTGGAGAGCGATTGGGGGCGGGTATTTGACTACGTTCTACTGGTAGGAACCGTTTAAACGCGAGCTGATTAGCTGATAAACAGCGAGCTGATTATCCACAAACGTCAGTCGCTGCTCATTCGACTGTCCCGAAGGGGCTCGACCCGTGACAGCAGGAGAGCAGGCAAGTTGTCTCGGGCGACGTGGAACTGCCAAAGACAGAAATCAAAATAGCACGGCGCACGAAAATGTCGAGCAAAGTTTGATTTTTTTTACGTAATAATGTTACTTAGCACACAGTTGTCTACAACTTTGGTCGTGCAGAGTGAGGTTCTCTCTATACGACGAGTAGTGTGTAGCTCTCCAATTCGTTTACATATCCAACGTATGTGTTTACAGTCTCCCACAGCATGGTGTCCTTAGCATCTCGTTGTTCACAGTGCATGCAAGTTTGTTTTTCGTGTTTCCACGACGGCAGTTAACTGGTCACGGAATCCGTCTTCTGCTCTGTTTCGAACTTCAAGCATACACGAATTTGAGACATTATCGAAACTAAAGCGTTTTAGAATATAACGAGTACCCAAATATAATTACCTACTTATTTAGATATAGTTCACATGTGTGGATATGTGTGTTCCTTAAATATCGGTAATAGTATTAGTGAAAGTTCTCGCAAAATTACTCGCAAAAATAATGCAATGACTATGTGCGGCGAAATAATAGTGTAGGTGAAAATATCGTAAATTTCCCACTCTCGAAAAGATCCAGAGAGACGTGGACATAAAATCATTCCAGAATGTGTTATGATATACAAAACAAGAATAAAAGACAAAATGTTGTATTGCATTAAAAGAACCGAAAAAAACAAAGAAATAACAAAGAAGAGTAAATTTTCATAAGACAAGAAATGAAAAGTATGTTTTAATATTTCAAACTAAAAAGAATCAATGCAACTAATATCAAATATCATACAAATATACTACTTACTGTATATCGAAAACTAGTGATGCTACAGAATGGTACAGATTAGTTAGTTTCTTATCACTTTAGTCTGGGCAATATTTTTGGTGTTGCTCCACCCTCATATCAGCTGCCATCTATTGCCGCCTAAAAGTAATTTTTGTAATTATTATTATTATTATTATTATTATTATTATTATTATTATTATTATTATTAGGGAGATGATTTTAATGCCCTACAAAATCTTGAAATATGCTACTAAAAATATGCATTTTTGACCTAAAAATTCTGAAACATGATATTTAATATGCAATACAAATTACCAATATTTCGAATTCTGTATAAAACTTTCTTGATAAAATTCAGAAGAAGCATGCTTGAAATGAATAGATATATTTTTGTGCAAACATAATACAATCTACCGTACTTTGCGGGAGCAATAAATTCAGTAAATATTCACCTTAGTGAAGTATATTGTATGTCTTGTTGCATTTCTTCTGCCTGGTTTAAAAATACGATATCAAGAAATATCCTACCTTTGCAAAAGTATTTTATCATCTACAGAAAAGAAAAAAACATGTGACAAGCTCATTCTAACGAATGAACGCTCGCAAATAAAAGTAGATTCTGTGATGAAACGTTTTAGAGATGTCTCTATTTTAACGAAATATGCAAAATATGCATTTATAATTACACTAATATGCACCAACATGAAAAATCGGCCAAATATGCACAAACATGCTAGTCTACATAGCATCCAATACTAACCAAATGTCAAGAAATTTCTTTCAAGCAACGGACAAAATATGCAAAATCATAGAAATCCGCTCACTATTATTATTATTATTATTATTATTATTATTATTATTATTATTATTATTATTATTATAAGGTAGTGAAGTAGAAAAGCACTGTACGTAATGGGTGTTTGCTCGGCACCGAAACAAAGTAATGTTTATCATCATATTTTTTGCAAGACCTCTTTATAAATAATTTAAAGTATACGTTCAGGTGACATCAATGTTAGAAAAGCAAGAGCTCGTACACGCTCACCTTCTGGAATAGAGAATGACAAAGTGAACGATTTTCACGGTTCTCCTAAATGGTGTCATTGGTATTTCTAAAGAAGTGAGATTTCATCATGTTTAATCTTACGCTACTGCACGACGGGAGGTAATCTATACACCTCGACATAATCGTATTAAGAGAAGGCGATGAACACAAATTTGATATTCACGTTCGAGAATACCTTAGAAGTAGTGCATTACTGAGCAAATGAAAAATATTATAAACGTTTCTACTTATCTAGAAAAGATAAAGCTGAAGACTGTAGTTCAACAGACTCGGCATACGCATACAATTATTTTTAATACTTCCTCATACAACTAATTCATGTATGGTAAATATATAACAAGTATCTCATGAAAAGTAACTTGCCTAATTGGCAATTACGTATCTTGAACACTCCGCAGCCATTGTAAAATTAACATCTTCCTGAAACCAACTTTCATTTTCATTACTGTGAAGTCCTCCGATATTCCGGAACCATAGAATGTACTCAGATCTGAAATCATGGGAATGAAAGCTCGAAAGACACCACTTCCTGTCATATGAACCCGCGCGGCTGGAAGAAAGCAATGCCAGTTTTACGAACGAAGCGACATTCGCGGTCGCATCTCACTGGAATACAAAATTAGAGAAAAGATAGGAGTCGTAAAATGATAAAATAAAAATATCATTGTTCAATTAAGAAACAGAAAACTCTGTTATTCTCAGACTTTTATCTACCGTTTTTAATCAAATGATATATTTATTTGATTAGGACATTCATGTGGGTACATTTCTGTTGCATTGGAGCAACATGTTTTAAGAACCATTTTCCTTGAACAGATAATACAATGCAGTAACGCTGTCAGTGAAACTGACATAAATGATATACAGGATGAGTTACGTAACTTGAGCACCTCTTATAATTTGTGAATAAACTGTTAAAGTTATTACAATGCACTTTTCACAGACGTGCAAAATTTATTGCTTATTTATCTTTGAAAATAGATTTTATTACATGGGAGTTTTTTGTTTCTTTTCTCCTTTCAAAATTTAAAATTCAAAATTTATTGCTTATTTATCCATGAAAAATAGATTTTATTACATGGGAGTTTTGTTTTTTCCCCTTTCAAAATTCAAAATTTAAGTAGTATATGACAGAGTAGGGATCACAGAATTTTGAAAATGTGCACACAATTCACTTTTCCCCATAGCACGTCATACGCAGTTTTTAACTGTTTTTTGACGTAAAATAAATAAATAAATAAATAAATAAATAAACGTGCATGTGAAAATGGAGCTAATTGATGCACGTATTCGTTTCAATTTTATAACTTGTATTTTAAGGGATATTGAGGCAGCTTTTCAAAGAACTATACATTTTTTTAGTCTATCATAACAGTCGTAAAAAGACAAATCCGATGATGTACATATTGTCAAATGTTAGATAAGCATTTTTTGAGTATCTTTGATTTTTTGTGGTTCGTTTATTCAAGAAAATGCTTATCTAACATCTGCCAATATGTATATCATTGGAATCTCTTTTTACGCTCGTCATAATAGACTAAAAAAAAGTTTAGTTCCATTTGAAAAAAAAAATTGCCTTAATATCTCTAAAAATACAAATGAATAATGTATTAATTAGCCTCATTCCTTCCTGCACCTCCGTGACAGCCGAACAGAATTGCAATAACTTCAACCGTTCAAAAGCTACAGGACGTGCTAAAGTTACGCCACTCACCCTGTATAACTGTTTCAAATATTAATTCGTGGAGGAATATAAACATTGGAATACGGATGAAACTAACTTCCTGAAAGCTACTGTTTTTGGCGACTGAGGACTGTCAGAGGGAATTCGCTCTGATCGATTGTTGTTTCAAAACATTCTTTCAGAGCTTATTATTATTTTTCAAGCTTATATAATTAGAGGTAAGATGTAATAAAAATTAAATATTCAAGTATTCGGTGTAATGAAACAAAAGAATTATCACTGAGAGCACATGCTTAGATTCATAATTAAAACCTTGAATTTAACCAATTGATAAGTCCAATAACTTCGTTTATAAGAGTCCTGATTTTACCAAATCATTGATGTTGTGAAATGGCTTACTTGGATGTCCTCTATAAACTAAATATATCATCCCCAAATGGAAGAAATAAGTCTTCTCCGAAATGAAATTTTTATCTTGGATATTGCATTAGAAGCAGTAAGAAATCCTGTACAATAAACACCATAGAAATTGAGCCTGCACAACGAAAATGCTCGAAAACAACACATCAGAATCTTTCCGAACATTAGCAAACGCACGGCCCAGGAACAATTAAAATACTCTCATTCAGCACTGGAATTAATTAAATACTGTAACAAAATCACGAAATAGCATCCCGTAGTATATACTGTTACGCAGTGCAACAATTCTTACGTAACAAAAATTTTAAAAAATGTTGCTGTTCCACTACGCATCTCAGGAATAAGACACATTTAGAGGCATCTTCCCTGGAGCCTTGCTGTCACAAGATGTCAGCTACAAGTAAGCGGTAACTCACTGAATATGAGAATTTAGTCGATACGAGGAGTATGAGAAAAGGCGGAATAACGCAATGAAATAATTTGCATTTTTCCGGCAAAATCGAGACTGTTCCATGATATTCGTATTTCTCCCGAGTTCCTCGGTATCTAACACAACTAAAGACACTTACATGGCCGGAGGATACGTAGGTTTCTTCCAATTTCTGCGCGCATTGCAAATAAGTTACTATAGGGAGTATTATGCTACGTAGGAGTACAATTACATATAAATACCACCGGTGCACCGTAAATGCTATCACTGCCGTCGTAGCGTTTTCCAATTACAATTACCAAAATTCCACAAAAAATAACATTACAATAATAATATGTCTACTTGGTTTGGTTTGCTTTGGTTTGTTTTTTTCGTGTTTCCGGGCGCGTCAACTGCTTTGGTCATTAGTCCCGTTGGTGTAGTGAATGTTTTTTCTCGGGAGATGGCGGTGGTCTTCCCCCGCTAGATGGCGAGATCAGGCGTCGACCTACCGTCGGCTAGTGGGGTTTCCCCCTAACCAGGACTCTCCCACCAGCGGGGCACCGCCCCAGCCGGGACAAGCTCTAAGCTCCCGATCGGTCTCCCGGTATGTGGTAGTGTAGTGCATGTGTGTGTGTGTGTATGTGTGTGTGTGTAAGGGGGAGAGGGTAGGACAAGGAAGAGGAAGGACAGATCGCGCGCGGTCCGTGGCCCGTTTGTTAGGGTACTGCTCCAGCATTCGCCTGGTGTTGATCGGAGAAACCACGGAAAACTACCGATCAGAGCAGCCGGCCGCTAGAATTTCATCCAGACAGCGACTGAATTCGACCTAGCTGAAAAGCTAGTGTCGAAAATCCTGTCGCCGTCAGGACTCGAACCTAAGACCTCCCGGTCAGAGGCACTGCAGTGACATCAGTTGATTCACTGAGTTACCGCTCCCGGTATATATGTCTACTTAATAACATTAATAACTTGAGGGTGACCAATGGGGAGCTTGTCTTGTCCGGGTTGGTGCGGTGTCGCAGAGGGGAGATACCGGGAGGATACTTCCTGCAAGGCGGTGTGTAAGCCGGTGCCGAATCTCACCATCCAGCGGGGGACACTCCCTCCTATCCCTAAACTAACGAGACTAATGACCATATCAGTTGATGTACCCGGAAACGCGAACGGACGCCCCTTAAGCGCCCGTGTGCGCTGGCTTTGTGCCGCAGGCGAACGCGTCGTCGCCGGACGCGCTGTACCTGTCTGCGCACGACGCCGGCGCCTTCTACCGGCCCAGCGGCGACGGCCGGCGCTTCCTCTTCGAGCGGCAGGAGGTGCGGCGCGGCCTTCTGCAGCGGCCCACCTTCCCCGCCGCCGTGCGCCTCGCCCCCGCCGCCACCGCCTCCGCCGGCCGCGGGCCTCGCGCCGCCACCGCCGCCGCCGCCGCCGGCCGCCTCGAGCTGTTTGCCGCGCGCGGATCGCACGGCTTGTGGGCTGCACCAGGTGAGGTTCGGCGGAGATGCGCATGTACACTCCGTTCGCTGGTGCGAGCTAATTTTTGTCACTTGTTCATGGGAAACTAACTTGGGGAGGGGAGGCCTAGTCGGTGAGTGACAGCTGATTTTCTATTATTATTATTATTATTATTATTATTATTATTATTATTATTATTATTATTATTATTTATTTTATTTAATGTCGCATCAACACCTAGGTCATTAGCGACCACAGTTGGAGTTAACGTCATGGTAACTATGAAGGTGAAACGATATGATGATGAGAGATGATGATAAGGGGTGAAAGGACGAACACAAATACAACCATGCCCGAGACGGAACTCGAACCCGCGACCCTTTCGTCCGAGATCCCTAAGACCTTAGCGATCTCGGCCGTCGGATCGGCAGTGACAGCTTTCATTTCATAAACATTGGCTAACTTGGGCTGAGGCTGTGGTACTCATTATTTTTGTCATTCCGACAAGTAGAGATTTATCGCATGAAATTGAAGGGCTCATTAGGACAAGAGGCTATCCCACATAGACTTAGTTCTGAAATAACGAGGGTTTTACCTGAACTTCTTTTACATACCTCAAAACATTTTAAACTTTTAAACACAGTGCACTTGCATATAAGTCCATACTGAATTTAAATAACATATTACATACCTCAATATAAATCATGAGATTGCCCCTTGTTCTACTGAGCAATTCATGTAGTTTTTTTAGCTGGAATGCAAGAATGTAAACTTCAAAAAGTCTTTTATAAATATTTATACCTGCACCATTCTTTTATCAAAAATAAGTCTATTGCTAGTTTAATTGGAAGCGTAAAGAAAGTAAACTACACCTTCTCATTGAAAATTTGGTTTTACGTCTTCTCCGTTTCATTCATTTGATAATTTAATTCACAGGCATACATACTCTCATCTCGTCTTGACTCGTATCAATTTTTACAATATTATTTTTAGAGAATTAGGAGAGTTTATTGGAATAATGTAAATCAACCGTGAAAACTATTCCTAACCTCAAACTGCACACAATGAATTGACATTTGAGGTATTAACTTCTGCCACAAGGCTTATTTAGCTGGCTGAGGAACACATTTCGCTGAGCGATGCGGTCTTTTGCGATGCTCAATTATTTCAGAAGCTGTGAAAATGTAACTGCCTCAACAAAGCGTAATGTGTTTCCTAGTACTCAACCGGATTTTTGGGGTGGATTATACTTGCAGGGTCCAGAGACTCAATAAATATTCCTACTACATACTATAAAAATTGTTTTATCGTGAATTTAAAATTTATTTTTATTTGTTGATTAATATTTTTCTTTATTACTTATTCTTTTGAGATATTGAATAACTTTCGTCACTACATGAAATTAGTAAAACAATATTTTTGAATGGTCATTAGTTTTGGGGAGGGCTGAAGCTACAACCCTCCTCCTTGCCACCCTTAGTTACTGCTATGTTCGATTGGCTAATTCGCTATTCATTTAATATTAATTTTTAAACAATCTAATAGATATTGGATAATTTCGGGTTTGTCTCTAAAATACGCCAATTTTACTATAAAAGCGCGTTTCGTAAAAACAATTCTGACTCCTTAAATTTAAATTCAAAAAATATGATAATTGCTTTAATTTGGTGTTTGTGCTGTTACCATTATCTCGAAAATCTCAAGTCTCTACCCATTTCCCTTTATACAGAGAAGACTCGCCAGTTCAAGAATGCAGATGTCAGGTGTAAACCCGCAAACATAACGTCACCAATAGAGAGATGAATACATGGGGTATCAGCAAAACTTAATTCTGATAAAATTGCTTAAGCGAATCGCGTAGATAAAAAAAATAAAAACAATATAAAAAGAGGTCTTAATCTCCCTCCGCTAAGGTTGTCGGTTCGAAAACAATATCAAGCATGGAAGCGTTCACCACCTCATCGTGGCGTGGAGGACAAAGGAAATTCATCATTCATCTATAGTTATTCATTTTCACAATTATTCACGTTAGCCATAGAGCACCAGAAAATATTTGTTTTAAATGGATTGGATAACAAAATTGGGATACACTTGTGACCACTCTACCTTTTCACTATATTCACTAAAAAGCCTACAGCGGGTCACTCAAGTAACCTAGTAGTTGACCTGTGACTTGTTATGACAATATCACATCAACAATTAGCAATGGTTTTATATGTCCTAACTGCCCTACAGGAGTGGGTTCGTCTTTTATCCTACTTTTTGTAATAAAAGAAACATAGGCAAGTTAATCTTTTAACTATGAACAGAGTTCTAGATATATTCTATTAAATACTTGAATACAATTTTATCTAGCATTTACACATTGCATTGAAAAAATCTATCACTTGCTCTACCATTAGCAATTACGTGATTACCTAACAACTGCAGTTGCGTTTTAACACTCGCATAAACACTTTACATAAAATTATATTACCCTTCACTCCACAAAAACACAATAAAATTACTGTACACAAGACAATAATACATGGAAACACAAAACACTGAAAAAGAATCACATACCAAAATACCCTTTACATACACCTTCAAAGAAATTTTCACTTGAATAGTGAATGAATTATATACAAGACGTTGTTTCATTTTCACGTAGATTATTCCTTTATACAATTTAACCAGCAAAAATCGTTATGCAATGAACGTAGAATCAATAATGACTCTTTTACTAATTATTGGTTTTGAACAATTTGAAAACAATTATATAATAAATTGAAAACACATACTAAAAGAACAAATATTATCGTTCATAGAAAAATGAAAAATAGGTTTTACAATTCTTTACATGAATTAGCTATCTGGCTTCCATTTATGACTGCAATATTGTAAATGATTACGTTTAAATGATTTTAATTTAATTACTCGACTATCTACGTCTGTAAGTGAGGTGAATTCTATCTCTGTAGAATAATTCTCACTTCTTTAAACAGTTCCTTTTGAGAATTTCTAGTGAATTTTCTGATTCACGACACGACGTCTTGAAACAATATTTCCACAGCTTGGAGGGCGACGGCGACCCAGATCCTTTCAAGGTCGTGGCAACCCCTTTGCTTCGGCGAACACGTCCTCTGGTGAATCGCTACCACAGTCCTTCGAATTTTATACAATATGACTGCAATATCTCCGCGTAATGAATTTCTTACGTGGTAAGCCAAGACGAAAGACAAAAAAGCTGGAAATAGAAAGAAACATTTAATATTGCCCTTGCTTTCTACTTCAGTATACGTTCTTGAACGTTGAAATATATTATTTCCTCGTTGATAGAAAAATAGTATATTTCTACGTAATGCGTTCACGTGAATTTATCAGAATATTCATGATTTAAAATTCTCAATTCTCTCATACAGGTATCGTTATTTTAAATGATTTAAAATTTAATTTCTCTAAGTATCGTTTTTTAACATGATGAGACGAATTACCTTTTTCAAGCTTCTTATCGTCGAAATACGGCGAATTCTTCTCTCCGTCCAACACGAACAATTTCGGTGCGTCCAGATCGGCGGTCGGCAAAAGAGAGAGCTTTTCGCAGCGATGCTTTGCGCTAGTGCTGATATTTTCAAGGGTGATTTTGACTGGTTGTCATTCCGTTCTACGCGAGTGCGTTCGGAAACTTTAATAAATTCTCGCAAGGGATACCATTTACTGCTGGCGCGATCTCTTGCAATTCGGTAACACTATAATTGCATCTTGTCGTGTCTTCACGTTCTCGGGAGCTTCTCAAAAATCAATGTAACCGACGTATGGGCGATTACACACTATCGATTAAAAAATACTCCGGTTATTACCTCTCTTGGATAACTATCACAAGCGCATTGCTGAAGACATTTCCTTGCTGCAGCACGCAAGAGATTTGGGAACTTCCGAACATTACACTAGCAATTTGCCTTTGGCTAGCTAGCTTGGATGTGCATTTATGTATGCTTATTTGATGCCCAGAATCCCGGATTATTTTCATCACTACTTGAAGAACAGTGTGTTTTAATGCCAAGTTTCCCACTTCAAAACTGCCTTGGATCAGGAGAGATCCACTTCGCGCCGAAATAAATGTTTTCAAATTGAATTATAACAGAATGATTACACCACATGTCGTTCAAAATATTTGTGATGTCTTCCAATTTTTCTGAATCTTTATTTGCTTTGTATGTTCTAAAATAAATTATGAAACCTCACATCGGTAAACTTCAGGCAAAGAGAAATTTAGTTCAGAGTATTAACCGATATAATACAGGACATTAAAGGACACGGTGCAATTATTGTTTCATATGAGTTTATCGTTTATTAATTCAAATCATTAATTTAATATTCTTGATCTTGCTGTTATGAAGACATCTCAGTTCAGCTAAAAACGAAAAGAACAGATTTGTTCTCCTTTTGTATTATTTTCACTTTCATCCAATATAATTTAATTTTGAGGTAATACGTGTATTTTTGATTTATTTATATACTTTTGTTCATTTGTTTTTTTGATAACTGCTCCATCTTTTCCTTCATAATTCATATTTGTATGAAAGGTTCAACGATGAATTTCAATTGCATAATTTCATGAATTAGACGAAAAGTGTAAAATATTTTATAACTATGAACTCAATTACCGCATTGCACTTAACCGCGATCGACTACTTCATGCCCCCCTCACATTCCGTCGTTGTTTCCTCTATTTACTATTGATCTTTCACCTACATCTATATGCTGAGTCATAGGATTTTACTCTCCCACACCCCTGCTGCGTCGTTTACCCGGAAGATCAATGCTGCACATGGCACGTACAAAATATGCAGGTTGTGTTATATACACATTTCGGTCATTCTATAAATAATATACGGATTCTTTTTTATTTAAGTCGCATTAACCGACATGACCGACTGACGGTAAAGGATTACGTTATAGACGTACACGAACAGTTTACATTGCACATTTACATTTTGCAGTTTAAAACTTTTTCAATACTGCACTATTGGTACTGATTATTGTATATAACACTAATCATTTTCTATTTATCACATTACTTGGAAGTTTTTTTCGTTCTTCTTGACCCTTTTTATGTGCATACATTTTTTGTCTAAACTACAAGTGCAAGCTGTGATAAAGTTAAATAACATTAAAAATATTAACACATCTACAAAATAGAATGACTTCTTGAAAAACTTGGGAACGGAAGAGGCACTATAAAAGTCGAAAATACAGCAATAGCCAATTAAAACTTAAAAATAGGCATTAAAGTTGAAAATAGGCAGCAAATTGGATCTAAAACAAAAAATAGGCGGAAAATGGGCATTTGTTGCAAATAGGCACAAAACTCTCTCAATAAGCAAATGAAAATATTTAATATTCAATTTTAGACGTAATACGACGTACATAAAGGATAAACACAGTTCTCTAGAAACAAATCGGATTTCTTCGATTGTTAAAACATATTTCGGAGTTAGATAATATTTCCTAAGGGATGACACGTGTGGAACTTTATATTTTTTAAAGAACTGGTTGAACGTTGGCTTTTCAAATTTCGAAAATCGAATGTCCGCGGCAATCAGCGCGTGGCACAAGTCAGTGTTGGATTCTTTCTTGTCGTCTTCTTCTAACTGCAAATGGTGAAGAAATGATTGAATAGTTTTTCTCACTTTTCCCAGATTGTTTGCATGTGTTGCAGTGTTTTTTAGGTTGTAAGATATATTTTTGGCACAGTTTACCACTTTTTCACAATATTGAAAAAAATAGTTTCCGTCCTTATAAACCTCCTCCTCCATGAATCCACTTTTGTAGCAATACACTCCTTATTTTTTTGGCATTGTAGCAAGAACACTTAACAGGAATAGCAAACATACTGATCTGGTAGACTTCGAAACCAATAAAAAATTATTATCAACGAAAACTCTCATGTGGTGTAATTCTATCTTTTAAAATCGAAAGACACCGGCGCGATAATCTTGAAGGCAGTGGTGAAAATTGTATTATTTTTTTACGGACGTCAAAAACAGTTCAAAATTGTTGGTAGGGAACAGATATCCCCCTAATCATTGCGGAGAGCGGAAAGACAAGAGTCATTTCCTGTTCTCTGGAGCGCCATGACTGACTTCGGCGAAGTTGATAAGCATATGACACGACAAATTCACATGCGTCCCTAAACTGTCCCTGCTCGCCGCGTCACAGACATATAAAAAGATGCAACTATATGGGAATAGAATCCTGGATCGCACCACAGAAAACTAGCAGATTGTCCTTGGAGGAGCAATAAACCATTCAAGGAGTTATAAACAAAGAAATAATATTGTTGATCTAGACATTTGGTCTCTAATGTTGCCCTGCGTGACTTTTTCTTTTGTCGTACATCTGTAAATACTGGGACAATTGTATTGGAAAGATGCAACTCATAGAGAATGAGTCCTGGATCGCATCACGGAAAACTAGCTAGCTGTCCACGAGCCAAACGAGGAGATATAAACAAAAGAATAATAAAATAATATTGTTGGATTGGATCTCCCTTCAAAATTCAAAATTTATTGCTTATTTATCCTTGAAAATAGATTTTATTACATGGGAGTTTTTTTGTTTTTTTCTCCCTTTCAAAATTCAAAATTTATTGCTTATTTATCCTTGAAAATAGATTTTATTACATGGGAGTTTTTGCTTTTTTCTCCCTTTCAAAATTCAAAATTTATTGCTTGTTTATCCTTGAAAATAGACTTTATTACATGGGTGTTTTTTCTCCTTTCAAAATTCAAAATTTAAGTAGTATATGACTTAGTGTAGGGATCACAGAATATTGAAAATGTGCACACAATTCACTTCTTTCCCCGTAACACGTCATAAGCAGTTTTTAACTGTTTTTCTGACGTAAAATAAATGAAAAAATGAAAAAAATCTTTGTTCTCTAATGTTGTAATACGTGTCTCTAATGCTGTACCTAGAACACTTGGCCTATCTGAGTTTTTCTTTCGTCACACAGCTATAGAAAGTGAGGTAAATGTAGAGGAATTCTTTAGCTCAATCTCTGCCTCGACCGGGAATCCAACCTGGAATCACAGCACGGAAAGCAAGCACGCAGTCCACGAGCCATTCGAGATGTTACAAACAAATAAATAATAAAATGTTGTTGAACTGAATCTTTGTTCTGTAATGTAGTATATAGTATACTTGTCCTAAATTTTTTTCGTCACACAACTATAGCCCGAGACGATTGCATTAGAAAGCTGCAACCCCACGGGAATAAAATACGGGATCGCACAATGGAAAGCTAGCACGCTGTTCATGAGGCTCCCAAGGAACTAAATAAACAAATTAAAATATAAAAATCAATGTATGTATGTTTGTTTCTTCGTATTTTATGAGCAGTCCTAACATTCATTGTGCAGATTGCGATAAAACTTTGTCAACGTATTGCCTGCACTTGCCTGCACTTGCCTGCACTTGCGCGAAGGCATTATACAATGGAAATGTTCGCGCATTCCTTCGCACATAGACGGGTGTTGATGATTTTATGTGTTTACGCTTACTCAAGCGCCCCTGAACAGAAGTTCTACGCAACTGCCGCACCCTCAAGATTAAGCGGGTCTTCGCTGATATTATGCCCTGCGATTGTGAAATATCGGCTGGAATTGTTACTTGAACATTATCTCGTCAAGGAATTCGAATTTCTCCACGGCAGTGTCTTAGCAAACGTGCCAAATCTGAGGGAAACTTTTAAAAACAGATTGTTGACAACAATTCCAAACCAGATATGACAAACTCATCATCGCGAGAAAGTTACATTTATTAAAATTTTTGTAGAGCGTAGCGTAAAACGTGCTTAACAATCAGAGACCAGTAGCGTTTGAAATGTAATACATCGCAATAGCAAGCATTGCCGTCCACTACAGTACCGGCAGTGTATAAGCGAATCAGAGTTCAATGCGCTGTTGCCACACATTACTACGCACATAACACCACCCACATCACAGATAAATTAATTCTCAAAACATTACCACTCACTGACAGACTATAACAAACCTTGATATCATGTTCATAACTTTCGTTAAAGCCGAAACGTATCGACTCCGCGTCTTCAGATGGCCGAGATGTGCAGACTCCGAGAGTAGATGAGCGGCAACGCTGAACCATGGCTGTAAGAAAGTAAACAAATCCTCGCAAGCTGATTGCTTCAGAGCAGATCACTGGTACCAGAACACGTGGCGAGAGAACTGTCAGAGACGCTTATACGCTGCCGGTACTCTAGTAAATAATAAATAATCAGTTGATTGATTGATTTATGATTCCGGGCGCGTCAACTACTATGGTCATTAGTCCCGTATGTGTAGTGCGTGAGTTTGCTCGGGAGGTGGCGGTGGTCTTCCCCGCTGGATGGCCAGATCCAGCGCCGAGCTACCGTCGGCTAGCGAGGTTTTCTCCAAAAGGCAACCGGGAGCGGTAGCTCAGTGCATCAGCTGATGTCACTGCAGCGCCTCTGACCGGGAGGTCCTAGGTTCGAGTCCTGACGGCGGCAGGATTTTCCGACACTAGCTTTTCAGCTGGGTCGAATTCAGTCGCTGCCTGGAGGAGAATTCTAGAGGCCGGCTGCTCTGATCGGTAGTTTTCCGTGGTTTCTCCGATCAATACCAGGCAAATGCCGGAGCAGTACCCTATCAAACGGGCCACGGACCGCGAGCGATCTGTCCTTCCTCTTCCTTGTCCTATCCTCTCCCCTTACACACACACCTACACTAACATGCACTACACTACCACATGTTCCGGGAGACCGTCGGAAGCTTAGAGCTTGTCCCGGCTGGGGCGGTGCCCCGCTGGTGGGAGAGTCCTGGTTAGGGGGAAACCCCACTAGCCGACGGTAGGTCGGCCCGGATCTCGCCATCCAGCGGGGGATGATCACCGCCATCTCCCGAGAAAAACATGCACTACACTAACGGGACTAATGACCAAAGCAGTTGACGTGCCCGGAAACACGAAAAATCAATCAATCAATCCAAAAGGCATCTCCCCTAAGCGAAAAATAACTAGTTCACTGTCTTTTTGTTCCCTAATGCTTGGGCGTGTGTGCGCAGGGACGCACCGGTACGTGCGCCTGCCGCGGCTGTACGACCACAGCGGGTACGGCACGCCGTGGGCCACGTGGCGCGCGCTGCGGGTGGTGGACGAGGCGGCGCGGCGGGCGCCGGGCTGGCTGGCCTTCCGCGGCCGCTGGGGCAACCCGCGCAGCAAGTGCCACCCGCTGGCGCGCCTGGGGCTCGCGCTCTGCCAGTTCACCGACGGCCCCACCGGCATCCCGCTCAAGGAGCCGCACTTCCGGTGCGACGCGTAGCACCGCGCCTCGTTGCCGTTCCGCATCATCCTGGCGACTCGTTCTCGTTTCCCGTTATTACATCGTCTCGTCACGTCAATCACGGCTCATCGCCTCATCATGTGACAGTCTCGTCTCATCACATCGCCTCGACACGTCACGTCACGACGCACGGCGCGTCCTCGTCACGTCACCCTGCCGCCTCATCCTTGCTTCCATTGTCTCGATTCCTCATCTCCTCCTACGCTTCTTCACTTCACTTATACCCTTGCCCTGTCCTTGCTTCCTTCTATCGTCTCAAGCCGTAACTCTAATCTCACGTTACTTTTCCTTGTCACATCACCGGTCATGTCTCATCGCCTCATCAAGCGACATAGTCTCGTTTTTACATCGGCTGGCACGTCACGACACATCGCCTCGTCACGTCACATCGGCCCTCATCAACTCAACATCTTTTTGACAAATCACCTCGTTGTCGCACCTCGTCTCATCACGCTATTCCCTGTCATCATACTATTTCATCTCCCCAACCATTACCTTGTCTTCCATTAACGTGCCGCATTATCCGATTTTCTGATCCTTCTCTCGTTTTATTTCATTTTTGCGTTTCGAAAAATTACTAAACTTTATGCTCTAGTGATTTCCAGTATTTAATTAGTTCACAATGCTTCATGTTTGCGCTATATTGACCAGGAATCTGTATTCCAAAAGTTCAAAGTAATCTATAATGGTCTCAAAGCATTCTGTATGACCTTGCCTCTTAAAAAGAGGCCTTTCAGCAAAACTTTCTTTTACGTTTTACCTCCTGTCTTACATAGCTCTCAATCTCGATCTCATGGGAAATGCGATCCCTCTGGAGATCGCCGAATGACATTGCTTTCACTCTCTTATCAGGCAAACCACATGTACTCTATCTTCCAGACCTTAACACTATACCCTGTTTTCTTTGCACTTGTTAACGTTAACTGTAACGTAAATATTTTAAAAAAAAGTGAAATATGTGGCTTTAGTCCTAAAGTACTATTAGGCCCTATTTTTGCTTTTATATCCTGTATTTTATTACCTAGTCAGCATCAATATTTCACCTCAATATTTATAATGTTGAAAATTGCTTTCTTGCGCAAAGGGTATATTTTTATGATTCATTACTTTATATTCATCATATCCATGGCCACTTTTATTTATTTAATCTCTTTGTTACGCCTTTCTCCTTCCATCCCTGCCATTAGCTGCGAACTTCGTCGCCGTGTCCATCAACAGAATGTAGAGGAAGCGATACACATAAAAGGTGAGTACAAATCATGATATTTTAATGGATATAGATAACTGCTGTGCTAGAACATGCAATACTTTTAAACTAAATCTCTCCTATTTTCTGATTTTTCCATTAGTGCATGTTAAGTCTTGCTACTTGATTTGCACAAATAAGGCGAACATTTTGAGATTATATACTGCTTACGTGGCATATTTGCGTCTTTGCATCAATCTCATTATCTATATTATTGCAAGTATTTGCGACTGATTTACTTGCACTTGTACATGTATAATAACGTAACTAAGGGGCCTCATCTATTTGATTTTGCTAGAAAAGGGAAAATAAAATGAGATAAAACACAATATTTTGGTATTGCTTCAAAAATAGTTTTTTTGGCTCAGAGTACGAACGTTTTTCAGAGGCTTTTAAAAAGCATTCAACATAAAATCTTCTCTGTGAATATCCGTGTACGAATCAGCGAGATCCTGTTAAAAACAAGCCTATGTTATCATGGCGCTGTTAATGATAAGTGATATGAACGTAACAAACCATGCAGAAAAGTGTGTTCTTCTGACAAACGTTAGTATATTCTTGAACGAGCGCATAATAATGGCTATTATTCAT
The DNA here is from genome assembly GCA_964035755.1 of Teleogryllus oceanicus. Classification (NCBI taxonomy): domain Eukaryota; kingdom Metazoa; phylum Arthropoda; class Insecta; order Orthoptera; family Gryllidae; genus Teleogryllus; species Teleogryllus oceanicus. Next base: position 168,773,382 of record CAXIVR010000002.1, on the reverse strand, counting down.
GAGTTGATGTTTACGACACGAGCGACGATGGAACAAGTATAGTTTTTCTACGAGTGAATAATAGCCATTATGCGTGAGTAATAGACTATTCTTTCTCTATGACCTTGAAATATTCATAATAGATTTTCACAGTTTTTGTTTTATTTGAAACTCAAGTATAAGGATTACCTACTTCAAACAGTGTATGTACAGTGTGTTTTTAAATTGAGTAAATATTCCATAAATTAAAGGATTTATACTGTTGAGAAAGTTGTGTAAAGTAAGCCAAGAAAACGTTCTTGCTAAAAGAATTCACCCTATTACTCTTTCTTCACTTTATACATATTGTTTACAATTGTTAGTAATATGTCCTCGATTTTTCTGGCAATAATTGTAGAGTTATCGAAGTTGCTATTTCCTGAATTTCAGGTGAAATACAAATTTCATTGTCACTGTCACTGACTTCAAGATTCATTTTCTGTTGAATGACCAACGCGAAATGTAACGAGATATACGAGTACGCAATGTCTAGGTCACGTACATGAAACTTCAAAATCACTTATCAACCGCAGTTCAAAAGAAGCGCGAAATGCAAAGAGGTACAATTCTGCCCGTGGATTCCGAAAATTCTAGGAATGTGATAGGTCGGCAGGCCGTGGATTCCGAACTGGAAGCACGGACTGTGTAATTGATTCATTCGTCCTCGGTACATCAAGAATACGTATACTATTAAATGGTCGTACAGGAACATTATTAATCTAACTTATTTTTAAGTAAATAGAGTAAATCGAATGAGAATGTTTAAAACAATACTTCCGTAACATTGTTTGGGAATTTGGGTCTCATATTTTGTAACTTCATCCATACATTCAAATATTCCAGTGGAAAGAATATGTATTGAGTAATTATTTCCCATAAAACATTTTGAAATACCTAGTTCTAAAATGTTTTCTGTATTTCATTTACAAACGTCGAAAAGGGTTAATGAAAAAAGTACATTTTCTGTAAAAGCTAAACATGTGTTCTTCATGCATTTCATTTGATGACACTCTTCATTATTCAGTCATGCAAGCACCCCGACTTCATTGATAATATCTCGCAGCAGTGCGCTCTCGATTTTCTCAAACAATACTTATGTGGGTTATGTCGACTTTCGCCTGGGCTACTAAATTCGCTTCTCAAACCTCCTTCAATCGTGAGCAAGCTTTGAAAAAGCAGGCTGGTGCCGAGTCACAGTCGCTAATGGCGCATCACGAGGGAGGACAGATTGCTCGCAGGTATCAATCATAGCCAGCCAATTTCACAGATTTCATGAACAAAGCAGGTGAGGGGAAATAAGGCAGAATGACCAAGGCAAGTGAGAGGGCCAGTGATAGAATGTAATATTCTCGTCACGTCTATTCAAGTAGTTTTCTATGTTGCATGTGATTTTTAATGTGTCTCTTAAATTAACATCTAGCAAGCTAGTCCCTGGTGAAGGGATGAGTGGGCTATTGTGGACAAAGATCTGACCCGCATTCTCAGTGGCATTCAGTTTCCTACAATTCATTCTATTAAGTCTTCCACTTCATTCAATTTGGCAAATCTTTTACTCATCTCTAATATTTTTAGTGAAGACCAACGGCTTTACAACTAATCATAATGAAGGTCAAAAGGAGATTTGACATATCTTCAATTGTGTACTGCACATACTACACTAAATTATTGCAATATTCTTGAAGACAGTTTTTGTTAAAATATTTCCATTATTGCATGGTTATTCGAGTGAATTTCATTTGTTGTTCTTGAGCAGTGTGCGTGCTACTTCTTGAAAAACAATTTCGTGACATTTTGCTCAGCAGCATTTATGCTGCAGCAAACCACCAATTGGTTTATATTTCAAAAGTGGACTAGTCTCAGAGACGTAAGAGCGACTCGAGATGTCTGGCCTGTCCGACGCCGTCGCCACGGGGGCCCGCGACGCGCCAGGCAGCCGGCCGACCGACCACGCCTCCACGCCGCATCAAGGCCACCTGCACGCCGAGATCAAGGTCATCTGCACTCCTCGGGCGCTTCTGACAAAAAGACTCCCGAGAGCGTCCTACGTGCAGCAGTTAGCCGCAAAACTAGGCTCACATGTGCTGTCGGTTGCTCTCTCCACGCCTCTCAATAGTTTCCGGAGCACTGTGCTGACCACAAATTCTAAATTTTGAGTTTTTGAATAGTGGAACGTCGACATCAATTTCTCGCACTCAACTCGCACGTCAATTTCTGGATCCTCGAGCACTCAAATGTGGACCGTTCCAACCTCGACTCGTTCCAACCTCGACTCGTTCCAACCTCGACTCGTTCCAACCTCGACTCGTTCCAACCTCGACTCGTTCAACCTCGACTCGTTCAACCTCGACTCGTTCAACCTCGACTCGTTCGAACCTCGACTCGTTCGAACCTCGACTCGAACCTCGACTCGTTCGAACCTCGACTCGTTCGAACCTCGACTCGTTCGAACCTCGACTCGTTCGAACCTCGACTCGTTCGAACCTCGACTCGCACGAACTATGTTTTTCATTCTCTTCAACCTTTCCTATAAATATGATCTTTAACTTCAGACTTAGTGAACCGAAGTATTCGATAATTCGAATAATTAATTTTCCTTTCATTCTTGAGGTAATGGCAGTTGTGCTGATGGAAAATACTAGTTCATGTATTTAGGATATTATATTAAATTGTAATTAGTTCAAGCGTTATTTTTCTTTTTTAGGAGAGAATTCCGAAATAAATTTTGAATAAAGTGTTCTATTAACTTTACGGCAAATATAACAAAGAAATTCATAAACTTTCATTAAAACTTACTTTAGACGCAATAATAGCTCAATTGATTGGACAAATTGCAGAATAATAATGCAACAACAATATTTTACTATCAAATGTTTTATGCAATCAGAAGTCAACAAAATATTTTGTTAACACAAAGAAGTAATTTGTGTGAATCGCCCGAAGTTTAAGGTAACGTTCAAATTTGTAAAGACAAAGTTAAACAGGATCAAATGAATGATTTCACGATAATCCGCCGAAAATTTCAAAAAGCTGAAACATGCCTTCTGCTACATACCGTAAAATCGAAATATCTCATTCTAATTAAGACTAAGAATGTGGAAAATAGTCCAAACTGGCGATGGGAATAAATGGTTTTCTCCTTTCTATCCGATATGAAATATCTTTTCAAAATTCATTCCGTTTAAAAATGGTAGGAAGTTCAGGTAACATGGATCTCATTTCTCCGTGCCGCATTCCATGAGGTAGGATATCTCGAGTTGAAGTCTGTTACCGTTACCAGAGAACGCGGTGAGGCAGCCGCGAAGACCGTGTGGTGACGACGCGCACTTCTCCGTCCATTTTTTTTAATTTATTTTTTTAGTTGAAATTACAATGTTCAGTTTACAAGAGAAACTTTGCAATTGTAAGGTGACTTAATCTAATCAACTTAATCTAATCAACTTAATCTAATCAACTTAATCTAATCAACTTAATCTAATCAACTTAATCTAATCAACTTAATCTAATCAACTTAATCTAATCAACTTAATCTAATAGAAATCTAATTCTAAAATTGTACTTAAAACTTATTGGGAAAAGGGGAAACAAATAGTATCTGACAGAATTTATCGGAATTCTGTTGATGTTGTTGAGTTGTCTTATAAGAAGAAATAAAGGAAGATATCTTTTGTAACTATATCATTTATGTTTAGATCGTGATTAGTGTTTCCGTCATAAATCGTCATTTTTGTTGCAGGAAGTCGAGACGACTGTGCACTCGCCGATGGACAGTTGCTCGACTTTTGTCGACAGCAGCGAGACTGACGATGACGGCAAAGCCGTCGAAAGCCGGCTATCTTAATAAAGCTGATATGTTGACGAAGATGACTTCTTTATTTCTTCTTCGACAGAATTAGTCGATATTTGAAAATATCTGGAGGAAAGAATGGAGCGGAAATCTGTTCTTTATTCTGGTTTTGTATCTGGGATCTTTTCCGAGTCTGTAGTGAGTTGATGCCTTTATGAAGGGTAAATTGGTGTAAAAGTTGTTTGATAGATATGCTATTTGGTGAGCTATTTCATTTATGTTTAGATCGTGATGTAGTTGTATCTCCGTCCATAAATACGAATTCTATTTTTGTTGACGAGGAGGTTCGCATGGACTTGGTTTACATGTGCAATTATGACGAAGCTGGGATGTCAGCATTTCCTACAGATGTGGCCTCTCGCCCCAGAGCATAGTTTCCTCCATGAGGCGGATAGAAATGTACTCAATTTATGTGACTCACTGCAGGACATAATATCACACTTCTACAATTCCACCCGGAAAATTGCAATAAGAATAGTAATTTTACATAGTTGTGTATATACCTCTGGCCAAATAAGTCCCAATTGTTTTTTTTTCTGCTAGGAATAAAAAAAATTGAAAGACTAGATACATACATTTCTCGGCCAAGTTTCAGTGCTGGTAGCAGAGGAGAGAGAGAGAGAAAGAGCGGTGTTAGTGTCCGACGTTTAACAGCAATACGAATAATTCACTGTCTTTCTAAAAGATACTGGTGGAGAGCGTTTTGGTTCAGTTAGATATTTGCCTTTTCGACGTTTTAACATAAAGTTGCATATTTCACGAGTGGGGTGATTACTCAAAGATGAGTAAAAATATCTGTGGGATATCGCAACCATGAATCGTCTTGTGACTTGAAACAAACTCTGCACAGCATTCATCGAGAGAAACGATTCATTGCTCACTTAATTACCTACTAAATAGCTAATTGTAATAATTTCTGAGTAAACAGTATAAAGAGGCTTAGTCACACACTTCGCACGCCATTAGGGTTTTCTTAAACATGTCTTCAATTTTTGCGTTTGAAACGAATAAGTCATGACTAGGGGGCGGATTTTAATGAAATGTTATTTTTTCTTGTCACTTTAGAACAATGCCGTTTAGTATAGAAATTCATTTTATGTTATGACAAAAGAAATTGACCCATTTTTTAGGTCATTATTTTGCATTTTTGTCGATTTCGAGTAATAAGTCATTTTTTACATTTTTCTGTAATTTTTAATGCTTTGCTTGTTGATTTCATCGATTGTAGTCATTTTTAATGGTACTTGTTTCAAATAATATTTACGTCGTAATGTCAACAATGTTCTTCTCAGAATTACTCAGTTGACAATTCTATTTGTTCGCACAAAAATTGTTTTGACAGCCGTGGTGTGTAATTCTTGTCATGTATATGAGCGTTATTGCCAGTTCGGCCGATTTCGGGATAACTAGAGACATAGATTTCCTGCTAAATAACAGTCCAAACCCAAAGCTTTGCAAGCAGAGTTCAATCGAACGAATGGAAGAGGCCTCGATTACATCAGTAACGTATTCAACAGCTTGACTTGTTCATCCGAACTGGTTTTGATAATATTTTTTATGTCATTTTTCATTGTTTTTTGTGTATTTTTAAAGTATTGTAAGAACATTTGATTGATCATTTTTGGCAATGCTTTGGATCATCAAAATCCGCCCCCTAGTCATGACTATCTCCCGGAATAATTCAGTAATTATAACTGAAATCTCATGTTAAAATTTCAAACGGATAAATCCAGTTTTAAACAGACTCAAAACGTACTTATGTCATGACATACCACAAGATAAGAGTGTACAGTTTTTAATAAGCGAAGAGATTTTAAATGTAATCCTACTCTATTTAAACAGTAACAAATTTCTGTGTTATAGATAGGGGGCGGATTTTAATGACCTAAATCATCGCCAAAAATAATAAATAAAATCCTTTTAAAATGTTTTGAAAATCCCCTAAAAGCAAAGAAAAATGACGTAAAAATGTGAATAAAACCTGTTTGGATGAACAACTCAAAATGTTGGGTATGTGACTGGTATAATCGAGGCTTCTTCCATTCATTAGAGTGAACTTACCTTGCAAACTTTTGGTTTTGGTCTGTTCTTTACCAGGAAATCTCTGTCTTATGTTATCCTGAAATAGGACGAAACGTCAATGGCGCTCATAGACGTCACAGGTACCTTACATTACATATGAACAACGGCTGACATTATAATTTCAGAACGAAGAAATCGAATAGGCTACGCAGGAGTTCTGTGGAGAATATTTGTTTCATCTCGTACATATTACTTGAAGCGAGTACCATTCTTACCGTCCTTTCAAAATTTGAAATTAGGCTTTTGGTGTCGAAACAATATTTTGTTAGAGTTGTTACAGGAAAGAGATTATTTGAAAACCCTTTAAAGGATCTTCCTCATTACCGAAGAAATAATTGACCAATTAGATTTTGGTCAATTGTAGTCTTGTATTTCTGGATTCCTTTCCTGAGAATTCATTTTATATGTGTCCTCTGATAAAAGGAATATATTTACCAATCAACTTGTCACGTTAAAGTTTCACCCACTTGCCTCCAACCTATTGTGCGGTCTATTGCCTTGCATGCCCGTGAATTTGTCACACTGAAAAAGACATTTTATATGAAAACGATGGGAATGATTTCCCGGGATGATTGATGAATTCCATTCCTAACTTTAGAGATGAGAATTGGAACAAAATGGGCAAGAAAGGACTGGAAGATCCGTTGATCGCTTTGATATTCTCTTACGACAATTCACAACAATTCTACCGATAAGAGAAGCTGGTCACTAGAATTATCCACATCTGTTTAAGTCCTTCGACCTAAGCTATTAAACTGTAATTCCAAAGTCAGAACTTCAGAGTTTTAACGCCGACCTAAGTAGCATACGCAGATGATATGGCAATCTCTCTGCACTATTGTGTGTTTTAAACTGGCGTAAGGCATCGGCTGTGTGTTTTAAACTGGCGTAAGGCAACTACTATAATAGAAATAGGCTTCGCCTATTTCTATTATAGTAGTATTATTTGTACCCGAAGACAAAACACATGTGCCATTTACTATTCTACCTCATTATCTTCATAATCATCATCATCATCGCCATCATCTTCATCGCCATCATCTTCATCGCCATCATCTTCATCGCCATCATCTTCATCGCCATCATCTTCATTCATTATCGTATAACGTTAGGAGAGCCAAGTATTAGTTTTCTGTATTAGTTATTACTTCCGTTAAGAATGTGATAAAGGAAGAAAATATGGTCGAGTCCAGGTCATCTTGGAGGAAGTCCTTGTATTCGAACCCCGACTGTCAGGATTTTTGATACTAGCTAGGTGGTAAGGACGAATTCGACCGCTCTCTGGAGGAGAATTCTAGCGGTCAGCTGTTCTAATTGGTAGCTCTTCGTTATTTCTCCGGTCAACACCAGGCGAAGCCCCGTGCAGTACCGTAAGAAACGGTCCATGGACCCCGCGCCTTTATCTTCCTTGAGCTATTCTCTCCCATTGCATACATACACATATATTTACATGCACTACACTACCACGCATGTCGGGAGAGCAATTAGGAGCTTACAGCTTGTCCTGGCTGTAGCGGTGCAACGTTGGTGGGAGATAGCTGGTTGTGGAAAGTCCCCGGAAGCTGCTGGCGCCGGATTTCGCCATCCAGCGGGGAAGATCACCGGCACCACCCGTAATAAAATGGGCACTTCACTTACGTGACTAATGATCACAATAATCAATTATCCGATGATGTAATTATGTAATCAATCAGCCGAGGTGTCCTCTCTAAATACTCCAACGTCACCTGCGCACGAGTAGCAATCCTCCGTGCGGTCATTTGCATAAACATCCGCCCTCCGAGAACTCAACACCAGACGCTCCATCCACCGGCGACCTATCGAGTTGCAAAACGCCGGCGAGGAACAGGAACGCGACTTATTAGAAGAAATGCGGTAGTGACGGTGGTGAGCACGGAATAGGAACAAAATATTTCTTTCAATTTTTTTGTGGGGTACTATAGAAGAATATTAGAGCAGTGGTTGTGAAGATTTTACCTAACATAACGTTTTACTAACATGCGGTAAGTGTGAAATTAATTACATACGACTAAAATTAATGTACCCCACAAAAATAAACTTACCTAAATGTTCAACATTTTAATTTATTTTATTTAGAATATTTTAAATTAATGCGTCACCAAATAATTACAAGATCGTGGAAAAATCAATCCAGAGAAAAAATCTCCGGCACGTCTATAGTGTATTTAGGGAATTGGAGAATCTACAATAGTTTATAATCGACTCGAATCCTCCAATGGTAATAGCCAGGGCCACCAAGAAGAGAGGGAGGGCAACTGAACAACTTGCTCCTGGCACCGCCTTCACTGGGATTCTGAATGTTTTTCATTCAAACAATAAAAAAGTATTTGTTTTAATCCAAATTAACCGCTATAAGTTACTTCTCTTGCATGGAGAGATTAATTCAGTTTATGGACTTGTGGGTGGTGACTTTTGTTTTAAGTAAGGATGGATCTACTGCCCCATACCTAGTGGCGTAAAGTTGGGTCCCGCAAAGCCCGCAATGTGGGCGGGTCCAGATAAAAGAGGGTCTTCTTTTAGGCTGAAGGTTTTGCGATCTTAAGAAATATTAATTACGTAATTCTTTCTCTGATACTTTGCGTTAGTTGATACAACAAAATATTAAAAACAGCACCTTCCAGAAAGACGTTTTTCTTCGCGTCGGTAGCTCATGTAACCCTGTAAATCAATAAAGGCAATAGGCAGAAGAAATTCATTTAGGTTTCATAACAGTCTCAATTTCATAAAATGAAATAATAAATGCAGATTTGTCCACTATTGGTTATTAATCACAGTCTGAAGAATTCGAATTTGTTAAAGAATATTTTTTATTACTTAAAGTACTAACCCAACTTGTGTTTACTGAACACTTTTATAAAGGGGGTCCGGATAAAAGTTTTGGGGGCTGGCCCATTATTTCGTTACGCGACTGCATACTCTTTGTTTTCCCTAGGCACCCCTGGTGAACTATCCACTCCAATCCACCCACGAATCCGGCGACAGCCCCGTGCCAATGCAATCCATTCACATGGCGGATGACGAGGAAAGAAACCAGCGGGCGCCGCGGGGGGAGGCGCGAAGTGTGCCAGCGGCAGGCGCCCTGCAGTGGCTCGCCCGCGCGTCCGTCGGCGTGAGGAAGCGGGGCGGCATATTGCGGGCGTATATTGGGGCATCTGGGACGAGCGCGCGCGCCCCCTGCGGCGCCCTGCTGCAGCCTCAGCGCACAGACGCAGAGGAGCGGGACGCGAGCCGGAAATTTGCACATGATGGTTCCACAAGGTCCGAAAGGAAATTGCGAATGGTCTTAAAGTCGTTTATTGACGACGGTACGCTAAATTTAGTGGTTAGGCAGAAGAGCAGGCTTCTGGGAGGGCTCGCCACAAACACAAATAAAAAAAAAAAAAATAATAATAATAAAATAAAAAAAAAAAAAAAATAATAAAAATTTTAATATTATTATTATACATTTTGATGGGAATAATTTCATGTGTATGAGTCATGTGTCCAGGCGTTGCAATTTGAGTTCAACATGAACTTAAATGGAATTTTAAAACACACGGTTTCTACCAACAAAGATAAACGTTGTTGCTTAAATTTATTCTTTAGAACATTGATTTCTTAAACCAAAGGAAAGCTTGTTTTAGAAAAGTTTTTCATAAACTATTGTAATCAATTCGGCAGTTCTAAACTGTCATTTAAGTTTCTATAATTATAAGTATTAATATATACACTGAGCGTTCATTGAGCGTTCAGGCACATCACCTTCCACCTCCGAATTCTACGGTTCAAAACCTGACCACTCCCCGCAGTATTTGTAGTGGAAAAAAACAAGTTTGTGACCGGTTTTCTCAGTGTTCACTCATTTCTCCAGCTTTTCAATCCCCCACATTTGCATAATCGTTATCATCCACTACTATCATTTCGCCTATCACCCCCACTCATTACTCCCATTCGCCGCGATGTTTACATGCGCTATCTAGTAGCGCTCCCGTGTAAGCTTGGTAAGGAACATCTGCATTTGGTGGCCTTCCCGCACACTAGCCAGTTGATAAATAAAACTGTACACGCTTGAAGTTAATGTGTATAAAAGAAATATACCTCAGAAGTAATTTCACTGACAGAGGTTGCTCAGCGCCACAACTGATGTCACTGCAATGCCTCTGACTGGAAAGTTCTAGGTCGAGTCCTGACGGTGGTAGGATGCTATAGCTAGATAGAATTCAGTCGCTGTCTGGATGAGAATTCTAGCGGCCGCCTGCTCTGATCGGTAGTTATCTGTGGTTTCTCCGATCAACATCCAGGCGAATGCCGGAGCAGTACCCTAACAAACGGGCCACAGAACGCGCGCGATTTTTCCTTCCTCTTCCTTGCCATATCCTACCCCTTACACAGACACACGCGAACACACACACACACACACACACACACACACACTTACATGCACTTCACCACCCCCAACAACTGGGGCGGTGCCCCGCTGGTGGGAGATAACGTATTGGGGAAATCCCCAGTAGCGACGATAGGTCGGCGTCGGATCTTATCGTCCAGCAATCACCGCCACCTCCCGCGATAAAGCATTCACCAAACTTAGGGGACAAATGACGCTGGCTGCTGTCGCACTCGGAATCACTAATCAACCAACCAACCAATCAATCAATCAATCAATCAATCAAGACGTAATCTCAATAATGTTGAGTTATTACAATGCTTCTTTCGGAAGAGAAACCTTTCAGACTCCAAAAATGGCAATCTTTTTCCCAAAAATATTTCATAAGAATGATATACACGTAGCTTTACATTAAGTAAAGTTATTTTATAAATTTTTATTTTCAGCTTGAATTCACACGAGAAATCCATTAATTGCACACATTTAATTTTAATTTTCTATTGTTCTTGTAAGATGTGCCAAAATATAAGTTTTACGTAATTTTGTTAGAAATATTCTTTTTGAATATTTCAAAATAAATTCGACTTCCAGGACTCCGAAAAAATATAATTTCAAAACATTTTTCGAGTACATGTTCAATGCTGAGATTTCTGATCACCGAACCCACTGTGCACAGTTTCACCTCTCGTCCCGGCAACCCTCGTCGGTCGCCTTCCACTGAGAAAGTTTCATCATTCGCCACACGTTACGGGGAAGCCGAGGAAAGTCGTCGGGGAAAGAGTGTGTGGTGCACAGCTGCGTTATGATTTGCGACATTTGTGTAACTTTGAAAAAGAACCTTTTGACGTACGAGTGTTGGAAGCACGAAGAGGACGCAGTCTGACGTATTCATAGAAGTAACTACCAACAACCAAGAACGTACTCTTAGAAGTAACTTTCCTTGGTGCCCACCCCGGGGAGAACCCCCTGGTAGAACGTAAGATGCGGGTGTATAACACAGCAGTAACTACCAATAAGTTGAATTAGAAACATTTGCATAATGGAGAAATGAATTATCACACACTAAGTGTTAAATCCTTTGCACGGTCGCTTCCAAACGCATGGTGGTTCTAACGCAGCATGTCAAGGCGGGCAAGGTAAATACCTTTCCAGAGTTCACGGGCAGTTTGTCCAGAGCAACTGGGAAGTTTATATTATATTATATTTATTTATTTTTATTTGGTCAAAAAACAGTGAAAAACTGTGTGTGACGTATGGGGGAGAAAATCATCTGCGCACGCTTTCTTGAGTTTCAGAATCCCATCACATCAATTTAACTATTAATAGTTGAAAATAAGTTTTTATAATAATAATAATAATAATAATAATAATAATAATAATCTTTAAAAAAAGCGCGAGATTAATATTTCAAAAACTAGATCGTTCCCGAGTTATAGAAAACGGTAAATGAGCTGTAGATTTCATTTTTCTGTATTGCTAACAAAATAGTAACTCAATTTAACCTTTACTGCCACTACAAGCAAAAGGAGAGCACAACAAAACGTGCGCATAGTGAAGCTACATTTACGTCCAGAAGCAAATCACGGGGCCATCTCAGCATTTGCTCAATGGATCAGGGACACTGGACAAAATTTCGATCAAGATGGTCATTGACCCGGAAGATGAAGTAAATTACTTGTTATAGGCATATTAAGACTTTTTCATAAATTATACAATACAAATGTAAACTAATTCATTATACTATATCATGGTTTTGTTAAAAGAAACATAATTTTTATTTTTCATCAGAACACTAATTGTATATAAACAGTTATGCAGCAGAAAAGATTTCACTTTTAGCTTAAATTTGTGTACCGATTTTAATTGTTTAATGTCATCCGGAAATGCGTTGTAAAGTAACGTGGATTTCTTTGTGAGCTGTCGATACTGACACTTAATGAACATGATTTCTACGCTGTGTGTTGTGATTGTAAATATCAGTGTTACAAGAAAATAGGTTCCCACCGTTAAGTAAGTCAGTTTTGACAAATACTACAGATTCGTTAATAAATAGGCAATACAATGGTAAGATTCCAAGCTAAATGAAAAGAGGCTTGTAGGTATCACGTGGATGGCATTTCTTCATTAATTGGATCATTTTCTTTTGCAATCTAAATGTCAAGGTTCTAAAGGATGAGCTTCCCCAGAGTATTATGCCGTATCTCAGGCGGGAATGTACATTTGGAAAATACAATCAACAAACAGCATGAAGACTGACAGAATTTGAAAGAAATTTGAATCGTAATATAATTAAATTTAATTTAGTGTTTAATTCTGTTATATGTACATTCCATTTGAGATTTGACTGAATTGAGAGACTTAGAAATTTTGTTACCTCAACATCAGCTAATTGCATATTGTTCATTTTCAATATAACATACTGAAAAGCACTCCGTTTCTGTCAAATTATTTCTGCAACCGGTTTACGAATTTGTATTTTTTTTGGCGCCAGGAAAGGGTTGCGATTTTAAATTTCCCGCAAACACATCTAAAGGGAAATAATTATCCCACTAGCTCTGCCGGTTGGGTTCTTACGAAAATAATCGTCGCCGGTACTTACTTTCTTCCTAGCAAACGATCATTCGATCCGCTCTCCATATGGAAGAAGCGAGGAATCTGAAATTTGTTTCTGGAAAGAAATGATTATACTGTGGATTGCACAAGATGCTAGAGAAATGATAATCAGCTTTTCTTTTTCAGAATGAAAACGTTATAAGTTTATTTATCGGTTATTTCTTTTTAACTTGAAATGTCACCTTGGTCATGACCGATCTTAAAAATTGTCTATAGCGCTATTATTCTTACTATTTTAGATATCCATGCGCTCTTGGACGATGAGGCCAGGAAGAATCCACCGCTCCGACCAATATTCTCTCTTGTATCTTGTTCTCCTCAACTCTCCGCTGCCGGGTCGATGTCCTCCTAACTTATTAATTGTTTCACTTACTTCCCTATTCTTTCCCATGGCACTAACTCCAAGACTGTCACGTTTTACTTAATCCACATACACGAAAGTCTATTTTTTCTAATTAATTCCTCCAACTTTTAACGGATAAAATAAAAGTTCATCCCCTAAACTACAAGATATGTCTCGAGCCTCTCTTCTCTGCTCTCACGTCCGTATTTTCTTCAAGTCCGATTTGGACACTCCCGGTGCCAGAATTATTCAAAAGTCCCAAATAGAATTACGCTCACAAAATATTTATAAGTCCTTACTGCTCAATTATTTCCCACAAAATTCCACCAAGTCCCGCATCTATCATTTACAATAACCTCTGCAGTACGATGTGTACGGTCTAAAGCTCATCTCTCCAATATTACAAAGTTCAATGCTCCATAACTTTCATACATTCTTGCCTCTTGTTTTTCAAAAAATCTCGAATTTCCTTCTACGTTACCAGTTTACCACCAATCCTACATGCCCTTATATCACAATCTTCTGTCCGTTACTTGCCGCGCTATGTTTATTTACTTACGCTTTCCCTAGTTGCTAAGGAACGCCCTGCCTGCGTGCCTAGGCCCTCAACATTTACAATTTTTACGGTGGATTTAATAAATTTTTGTCCCTAATTCCCATCAAAATATTGTGTGACAGTCTGGTATGTCACAACACGATTGCTGTTTTGACATGAAAAAATGCATTGAAACCGTTTTCCCTTCGTTAGCTATTAATTTGTTATTAAAAAACCAATTTGAAACTTCTGAAATTGTACTATTTATTGTTTCTTTTTTGCAAAGAACATACGTGTCATCGGCAAACAGAACTGTTCTTCCATCTTTAATAGACGAGGGCATATCGTTTACGTACAACAGAAGGATGATAGGATCTAAAATCGAACCTTGTGTGACGCCATGTTCAATTGGCATGAAATTGGAAAGATAAGTAAATAATGTCCTTTCGTGCCAGTACGGTATTTCTACTCTTTGAAATCGATGTTTAAGGTACGAGTTTATCTACTCTAGGGCAATACCACGAATTCCATATGAAGGTAATTTTCATAACAATATATTATGTTTAATAACATCAAAAGCTTTCAAATATCTAAAAATATTCCAATGGATTCTTCATTTTGATTCATTGATGAAGCAACATCTTTATAAAAATTGTAGTTTTCGAAGATTTTGATTTTCTAAAACCGTGTTGTGAGTCTGAAAACGCTTTTTTTAGAAAAGATTTCATTCGCTATAGAAAAGCCTATCTGATATTTTTGACGTGATATAAAAGTAAAGGTTGTATGAAATAATATTTATCATCCAAAATTATATCGAGCTAGCTCAGTTAACTGGGTTCGAAGTTCATAATGTTTGCTACTTATTCTGCAACCAATTACTTAATCAGCCATCTATACAGAGTGGCGGGGAATCTGAAAATATTATCAAAATATCTACTACTGGAATGCACGTTACGAATAAAGATAATCAACTTTCTTTTAAAGTAACAAATTGGAATTTATTATAATGTTAAATATTATGATTCTGATAAAAGTTAAACAATAATTGCTACATCATTAATCAAAATGAAATTATCTTTGGTCATGACCAGTTTTCTCTATATTGTAATAATTATAAAACAACCTTGTTATATTCGCGGATCTTCGCGGGTTCTTCACTTCTCCATTCGATACCCCCCGTAGAATCTTCTCCGTCGTCGCAGCAGAATCTTCCTTTATGAAAAAGTCCGCCGCCTAATGTTCGCGATCAAGTTCAAATTCTCCTAGAGATACTATTATTACTCGTTACTTCCCTTACCCGCGTCACGGGTGGACGCCTATGCATGTACTATTACTTTGTAGAATTTCTTCGTTTCTTCCCACAATAACGTTTTATCCCAATGTAAGAAACGACAGACTTAATTATACTACAAGTTATTGCATCGAATTTGGTTGTCAATCAACAGTCCTCGACGTGGTAAAATGTCAGGAGCCGACCCGCTCATTACCGCGTTGCTAGAGAGTCACTGTTCTTCAGAAAACCCAAAGCATCAGAACTCCATATCCTTCCGCTCTTTTGTCTAACAAAAACAAAACTATTTCCCCCTCCGATCGGTCATTTCCACATCCTCTTCACCTAGTGAAAATGACCTGTAACGTGTCACAACCCCACCCGCCATCGTCTATTGACATCCCTATATTCAATTTCATATAAATGACCTTTTCATAAACAAAAATGGTTCGTCATTTTGGTATATCACAATAGACACTTCTTTTACGTTCATTATTTGTGCGCTGATAAAGAAAAATACACGCGGTACGTTAGGTAAGTTGATCAGTTATCACGAAGTTAGGGTCTTCGATCATTATGATTAACATGGACATATGTTCTGGGCATCCTCAGTCTGAGCAACGCACAATTTCCAAAATATTTGAGGCGAAAATGCATTTAGAAAAACTCACCTAAATACGTCGCTATAAATACTAAACATCAAGTCCTCCTCTGTACTCTGTCACTAGTGTGAACGATTCAGACTCAATTGCTCATCACCAACGTAAATGTGTAACGTTTTCCACAGCTACCTCAGAAAACTTGGCATTGTACGGTTGAAATTTTCACGTGGCGAGTGTACGCTCGAGCCCTACTCCGTGAACAAGAACTGTCTGCTTCTACGTTCAGAATGATGACGTATAATGAGAGAAATGTATTTCGAAATTTTTTCTAAAAATTCAAATTATATCATTACTTTATTATTTTCATATTTAAACAGCGATGAATATTTCATGCTGGCTGCGACGGCCTTCCTTACAAAAAGACAGCATTATGTTACGTACATTTCCTCATGACTCCCAACAATCTAGGACTTCCCCTCACAACCACCTAGTTTCCCCCCCCCGTCAGTGGGTTTCACCTTCACCTGAGCGACTCGAACTGATGAATTCCTAAAATTGAAGCGGACATTTCGAATCAATCAATTTTGCTTTGGAAAGCATACGTTACAATAAAAAGGTATTGTAGTGTGCGTACAGAAATATTTACGAAAAGCTCCCGATAAGACAAGTGAGAAACTCAAACATCGGTGTCTCGATTAGGCCAGCGAAAGAAGTGTCACAAATGTGTCGGCATTCACCACATTCAGGAAATGTGGTGCATAAAGAAACATTCAAAAGACGTTTAAAAGTGTAGTAATGATACGAAAATAACTTGGAATTATAAATAATGCATATTTATTCGTTCATTTTCATTAATAAAACGTGTTTTCCACTGACTAAAAGAGATGGAACATTTTGAATATACGGATGCATTCCAAGGCAGGTATTGAGAGAAGCTGTATTAAATGTATTTTTATACGCTAAACCAAAGTTTCAAAATTTTTGTAACTGCTAGTACAAATTTATTTCCGCATAGAGAACCATTCCTTGTAACGTGATCGAGAACTTCTCATTCCTGATCGTTTCTATTAGAAAGCGTATTTCTCTTTGCGGATTTGAACACAATGTGTCACATACATTTTTAACCCCAAGGTATTATCGGACAGAAAAATACAATACCTGCTTCACTTAATACTCTAGAAAGCTCCAAGGCAGTATAAGATACTCATAATTCTAGATTGTTGTCAAGAAAACTATAACATGAACGTTAATGGCCCCGCCTCACCCTGTTTACCGTTCTCCATAAATCCAGCCACCTTCTCTGGCACTCCCTCTATGACCAATCTCCGCTCCTCATCGTAACTCTAGTATGCCCATGCTTTCGCTATAAGCATCAACGTAATGAGAGCAGCGTACCGTCACTAGCTTTTACGTTAACAGTGCACCAGAGGAAATGAAACTGACGCCCGAAATAATGTAGACCGATTTTCCGACTTAAGCGTCACTTCATTTAATTTCTATTAAAGAGGAACTAACGAAAAGTGTCGCATCAGATCAATTATTTTCAATGAGAATAAAAACAAAACCATTATTGTTATAAAAGTTTACTTGATGAATTTCAGTATAAATATTACAAGTTCATTGAAAATTTTTGATAAATCCACAAGCCTCGAAGCGAGTGGAATAAATACATAAGACAGAATAACGGTTAAGCCAACAAAGTGACAAGTTGGTTTATAAAGAATTTCCAAAGTACGAATGGTATTTATGACTATTTCGCGAATAATCTATATCTATACTAAAGTTTAACGACACAATGCTGTTGCGTTCGAACGCGATAATCTATGAATGAACTGGATCAATATCGATTGAAACTTTTGTGCTAACTTCTATTGAAGTTCAGAAGTATACGACTTACAACCATAAATCTAATACATTTACAAAATAATTATTTCTGGACTTCTTTTCCTAGCATTACATCACAGATTCAACAAAGCATCAATGTGCAATAGTTTTGCTGCGCGCCTCCAGAGGATGACGACTGAGATCTCCAGCAGCAATGATCAATGCACAGAATTGGATATTTAGAGGACTGATTGTTTATTTTTACTGACAATTGTCTAAATTAAAATGATTCTGAGTTTTTCTCCACTCTATTTATAAAATTTTCTTGGATATTGACTTTAATTGTGTCTAGAAGTGAATGTATCAAGTGTACAAGAAATATAAGAAGTGTACATTTAAAGTTTGGAAAACGCCTTTTTGCTGTCGAATGTTGGATATTGACGTAAAAGGTTTGAATGCACACGTGTTCTGCATGAAATAGTTGTTGGTTTAGTGTAGTAATTAAGCATGATTATTACGTATTTGCGAGTTGCAAGAGCGGAAGTGAACCATATTACGAATGATTTACGTATTATGCTGCAACTGTGACGGATGAAATTTTGTAGGGAATCGGTTTATTATAGTTGAAAAATCGTACATTTCAGTAGTGAATAAATTATTATTTAAATTGATGATAGTAAGTTCAGCGAGAATGTATAATAGAAGTAAAAGAGTAGAGAGAAATGAAAGGAATTGAATGTGTGTCATAATTGTTTTTCAAGGTTGTTGAAAATAGAACAAAGAGGTTCTTTTAGATAATAGAAAACCTTCAATCAAGCCGGGGTCCACTGTGTGACCTCGGATTTGTGTATGTATTATAATTGTCTAAGAGGTTAATGACACCTTTCCGTCTGCCACTATTTACCAAGGACCCTAAAACGCATACTCGAATTCAATTAAAATAACTTTATTTAGATTTAGATTTTAATTGCCTCGGCGTGGTGTCAAGATTCAATTTCATTGTCTCTATAAATATGCGAGAAGAACAAATATGAAAAACAGTAAGTCTTACAATGTGGCAACTGATTGGAAATATGGATATAATGTATAAAATTCCACAAAAATAATATGTGAATATATGTATTTTATTCTTTAGTTTACATTAGTTTATTATTTTTAGTTATAAAATTAGTGAAGTTTGGGGACGGGGATCCCAATTTAAAAAATATGGTCATTTTTATTGAAAAGTTGGAGAGTTAAAATGTGTTATTACTTTTTCAAAATTATTTTATTTAGTTTCACATTTAATTTTTCGTCTTTACAGATCATATATATTCTATAATGTGGAATCATATAAATATTTTAATCTTGCGATGAATCACAACGAAAATAGTATTTAATTCGCAACACGATTTATGCATATTTCGTATTATTGTCAATTTCTTGGACAACCAAAAATAAAAATTAATAAAATATTTTATCGAAGTAATAAATAATCTACCTACTAGTGTGGAAGATTAATTTTGGACAATAATGCAGTATATATTTGATGAATAATTACTCATTTGCTTTCTAATAGCCTCAACTATCTCCTTCAGAACCTGGTTTGCCTTGCATCAAACATGATCATACGGGCATAACGTTATGCCACTTTCGATAGAATTAAGCAACACATTCAATCGCTCACTCTAACACATTAAAATGTAGAGAAAAATCAGAATCATTCAGATTCTAGGTTATATATTCTTTTCCTGCTTGTTTTATAACGATTTTGCAATTTCGAAGTAATAAAAATACCGCTGAGACAAAATACTTACATCAAAATTGTCAATATGAATGTATTACCTCTTGATACTTTGTGTCCAAACCTCATGTAAATCTCTGGAGTCCAGGTCTCCGTTTAGTATCTCCAATCCAATTCAATTTAGATTCCCAGTTGAAGAGGAAGAAGAGTCACACACAAGATTCAGAGGCAAGCAATTAAAAAAACTCAAGCAACATACCTTTCTCAGGAAAACAATAAGAAAAATACAGAAACAAATATATAAAAGAAAGAATAGTGTAGGAAAGAGAAACAGGAAAAAATAATAAAACATTATCAAGATGAATTTACAACAAGTGTGACATCATTCTTCTAACAACTATTATCTTCGACTACGTCTATGCAAACGTTTTCCTACACAGAAATTTCTGTGAATTTTTAGTTAGCGTCGTTACCTCCGTGATAATATACCATTGTAATAAAGTAATTATCAGGGTCCCCTGGGGGTCTGTTATTATTTCCAAGGGGATCGATTGCCGGTAGACTTCCATTGGCGCAATATGAATAATTAAAAGAAGCTTTATCTTAATCTTGAGGAGCTCATTAGCAAGCCATCCACATCACAAGATGTCAAATACTGCCCACGAAGAGTTACGGAAGAGTAGCTTCCTTGTCAAGGCAACAGTGGAGGCGTCAATACCGTCGTCACATTTGCGATTAGTGTAGCCCACGCAAAAGAGAAGACAAGAATATAAAGGAATAATAAAATGAAGGGGTGGAGTGGCGTACCGACACTTTCCCTGAGATCCTTCCTTTGAAATGTCGGATTTGTATAGAATAATGATTTGATGGTCATGTAACAATTTGGATATCTATTTGAAAGGTTTCACAATTGTTCATGATATTTAACCAGCTGTGAAAGTACATGAACCAGCTATGGTAAAAGGAAGGAGCAATTTTTCTTTTAATCGTGAAAAAAACTTTTTGTTATATCTATACTTGGGTATATAAACCAATAAGTTCAGATATCCGATACAATGTCAGGAATTCCACAAAGTGCATATATCCGTTACAATGTAAAGACTTCTACTATGTGCGTGCTTTTTTACTTTCTAGCAAACACCTGTTGTCTTTATGACTTGACAAGTGACTGGTTGGTCAGGCAGTTTTCTTTCAAGAGGCTACTCTCGGAAGCACAATGAACTAAAGAAAGCGGCATAAGCATCGACTCATTCCGATTCGTTCCCTCCATCCTCCAGGCCGGCTTCCCTCTGGCGACGGCCCATCAGACCCTTCCCAGCCGCTGCTCACGCCGAGGTCTCGGCCAGCAGCAGGGCCAACTCGGCCAAGTAATCCGCCCAGCACGGCATGGCGCGGAAGGAAAAAGGAAGGTCGTGTAAATGAATAAATTAATAAAATAAAACACGAAACCAGGGCAAAAGGAAGAACAAAATGGGAATAGGTTGAATGCATATAAATGGTGAAGAAATACGAAGGAAGGAAAGAAAGAAAATGGCCACATGAACCAGTTATGCCGGAGAAGTAGCAATTTTTATTTTTAATCATCAAACATATTTGTTATATAGATGAAATCATCTGCCACGATATACGATAAAATATGAGAAATTCTTCAAAGTGATTAACGTGCCTATTTGCTTTCTAGAAAACCTATGACTAATATACTAATATTGTACTTGTGTCATGTCTTCATGACTCGAGTGACTGGTTTGTAAAGTAAATTTTACAAAATGTATTCTTTTTTTGAGAGGTCCCACTCTCTATTATCAAAAAGCTAAAGGAAGCGACGTAACTATCCAAAAAAATTGCTCTTGATACCCGTTCCTTCTCGGGCGCGCCAGCAGCAGGGCCAATCACGTAGACAGGTGTCCAGCAAGACAAGGCAAGAAAGGTGGAAGAGGTAACTGAAGGAGTGAATAAAAGAAAATATAAAATTAAACAGGAGAAACAACTGAATAGAAAGAATGAAGAAATAGGAAGGAAACACTTGGGCAAATGAATTAGTAGCATCGAGAGAAAGATCAAATTTTATTACATTCATGAAAATATGTGGAGGTTACATCTAAGTGAACCAGATATGCCCCGATACACGACAAAATGTGATATATATTCTTCAAGAGTATTAACATGCCTGCTTGTTTTATAAAAAAACAACAACGATGTATGTGCTACAGCTATGAGACACAGATACGGGCATAACCTCCCAGCTCATTTTCACGTGCCCCATTTCCGTCCACTCTCCAGATACACTCCCCACCTGCGACGGCCCATGAGATCTCTCCAGCAACGCTCGCGGCCCAGCTGCCGTCCTCGGCGTCGCCAGCGCCTCCATGCGGCCTCGGCCAGCAAACAGTACGTAGACAGGTGACCAGCACGACATGGCGCGTAAGGTGGTAGACATAAATGAAGGAGTGAATAAAGAAAATATAAACTGAAGCGCAATAGTAAAGGAAAACAACTGAGTGAATAGAATGAAGAAAAAAGGAAAGTCTCATAATTGACACATGAATTAGTTGAATCGAGGGAGTGACCAATTTTTATTTTATTCACGAAAAGAACTTTTGGTTACATCTAGGAGAAATCTCCATAATCAGGTATACGATAAAATATGCGAAATTCTTCAAAGTGAACTGGCATTCCTATTTACATTTTGGCAAACGTATGTTTTCTATTTACATATTATGCCTTCGTGACTTGAGTGACTTGACTTGTCAAGCAGTATTCTTTGAAGTATATAAAGTTGTTTCAAGAAAGCGACATAACCACCCAACTCATTCCCACTTGTCCCATTTCCGTCCGCTCTCCAGACACACTTCCCACCGGCGCCGGCCCATGGGCTCCATCCGGCGGCGTTTGCCGCCCAGCCGCCCCCCCCCGCCCACGCGGTCACCGCTGGCCGCCGCCAGCTCCCGCGCCGCCGCCTGCGCCCGCAGCTGCCGCGCCCCCACCACGCCCGCCTCCACCATGCGCTGCAGCCTGCGCCCGCACGCACACGTCCACGCGCCGTGCAGAGCACACAGGGATAGAAAAGAAGGAATGGTTGAATTATCTTTCACACAGAGATCAGCCCCGCCCCGCGTGCCCCGCCGCGTGGTGAAAAAAGGAAGGTTAATTTTCCCCGTCTCCGTCGGTGCCCCGTCTCCGTCGGTGCCCCGTCTCCGTCGGTGCCCCGTCTCCGTCGGTGCCCCGTCTCCGTCGGTGCCCCGTCTCCGTAGGTGCCCCGTCTCGTGGTGCCCGTCTCGTCGGTCGTCGGGGCCCCGTCGCCGTAGGTGCCCCGTCCCCGCCGGTGCCCCGTCTCCGTCGGTGCCCCGTCTCCGTAGGTGCCCCGTCTCCGTAGGTGCCCCGTCTCCGTGGTGTGCCCGTCTCCGTAGGTGCCCCGTCTCCGTAGGTGCCCTGTCTCCGTAGGTCTGTTTTCTGGGAGGAGGTTGAAGGCCTATGGTGGTGATAATTGCTAATTTGATTCTTCAATTACTTTGCCTTTCCGGAATAACATGAATGTGTCTTGATTGATAATAATAAAGCTAATTTTGAATGAAACGTAAATCTTTAAGTATTTCTATGATAATGTATTTTCTAACCGAGAATCAATGAGCTAACTGTATTACCAATGTTTATAACTGTTTCTATTTTTAATTTTTATATTTCTGGTGAACTTGCAAAGCTCACAAAAACTTGAGCATGAAAATACCCGCGGAAACGCCCGTTGAGCTTGTTACACATAATAATGCAGGTTCACAAGCATTGATAGGTTGGAAGAAATTAAGATTGTATATTTAGGTTTGCGGGATTTCCGAAAATATACTGCATTCTTCAGTACTCAATATATTAACGCATAAGATATATTCGTGGTAGTTTACATCTAAGAGCATTCAACTAATTTGTATGGAATAACATCGCCCCACGTTGGGGTTGAAGTAAAATGCATAAAAAGAAATATATGTAAAATATACAAAACGCAATAAAGAAGTATGTGGTATCTGGGAAGGAATCATTCATATAAAACACAAAAATAACTTTTGATTGAACAGGAAAAACCATTCAGATCCTTGTTACTCATTATTTACTTATTCGTTTATTTTATTTTCTTACATCATAACTTTGTATTACTACTGAAAATATTAATTCTAGGAAAATTCTGCTCTTCAATTTCAAAGTTACGTACACATTCCAGGAATATTCTGCTCATAACACATTGTGGATTCATGTAATATTTACTTTGTATTTAATGTTTACTGTGTGTGCGTCTGCGTGTGTATGAGTTCGTGTAGCGTGTGCGTAGGTGTATTTGTGTATGTGAATATGTTTGTTTTATATGTGATGCATGGATAAACGTGTTTAAGAGAGATTAGACGGACTAAAGGAAAGAAGCGCACCATGTAAATGATGGAAAAGTAAAGCAGCCGTCCGGAATTCTCTTCCGAAACCTCATGCTCTAAAATCTACATTCTGTAAGTCAGGACTATTTTAAATATATTGAATATTATAAATGCTATGAAGAAAATATTCTAGAAATGTGATGATCACTCTGAAATCTTCTGAAGACATTTTAAAACGAATACTCATATTACTCAGTATGAAAATATGAAATAAATTTTTGCATTAAAAATAGTTTTGAGAGGCAACACTGATTTTTACATTAACAGTACCGATTATAATGAATTTTCATCATGACAAATGTCGTTTAAGTGAATTACAACAGCGCACTTATTTGATGCGAGTCTCGACAAATACGCTTGTTCATCGTCACTACGTTCTATCAGAAAAACAAAACTGGAACGACGGTTAATGTCAGACAGAAGGCGAAAGTACGAAAAAAAGTTTTAGAACCGAAAAGTGGCGCAGAGAAAGCAAGGAGCAAAGGAGTAATTCGTTTTTGAGCAGGAACATTTGGGCACTTTATAAAAAGCAAGTCGTCATTAATGGCATTGGAGACAAATTTATGACAAATGATAGGCTCTGTTTTTAGTGAAGACATAAAAAAATAATATGTAGAAATGAGGTGAATAAAATCTTCTCTGTCATCTCGCATGCCAAACATAATTGAAGTAAAAGTCTTCTGAAGACTTGTTTTATTGCAAACTTGGTGGTAGTTTACGATGGCAGAACACCCAAAAGGGAAGTAATTTGACAGGCTTTCTCTGAAAGAAAGTCATGTCGCTGATCCACACAGACAAAAAATTCAGGTATCGCAGGAGTATATGCGATAAGTTGAGAAAAATACATCGTGAAATGAGTTACCACAAATATCCAGGAATAGTTATAAAATCATAAAACATTTCTACGTGGAAAGCTAAGCAAAAAAATCATGCCCTTTCATACTCACAATAGTAAGAAATATATTATAAAACCGAAATAGTGAATTAAATACAAAACAAATGTTAAAAAAAGTAAGGAATTAGCAAGCTCTACATGTCTTGGACTTCTATCGCAATTCGTAGTACAGAGAATCTTTGACTAGTTTTCAACATATTCTTAGCAATTTAGCATAAAAGGCACATATTTTTCACTGTTATGACAAACTTAAAATGCATTATTTAAAATATTGACAAGATTGTAATTCTTGAAACACTTTTTAATGAAGTGAGAATATATGGTTAGATCATTTTGAGAGAGAAAATAACCAATTTTTCATTTTTGATGTCCATTCTGAAGTTTCCAAAAGAATAAAAATGGAGTTGAAAAGAATAGTGTGAATGAAACTTTATCAATCAATAGAACTCGATAAGGGAACTTGTTTCGAAGTCATAAACAAATAAAATTACGTGTCCGTTTTTCAGTTATTTCCCAGAGAACTCGGCTATACACCTCCATTTCATTAGTCACATAAAATATTAAAGACAAATGACATCGTTAGGGCAAGGCTGAATAACTGAACATTCTTCCAAAGTTTCCAAGCGGATTAGTTGAGACTTCATGAAACTTTTAATGAATCGAACGAAATCTTCAAATGACCTTTTTTTAAATATGCCATAGTCAATCAGTTTCTTGCACTTACTGTTAATAATTAGAGTGAAAATTGCTTATTTTGCATTATAAATTTTTTAATTATTTTCTGTTTTCAATTAATGATACGATTCAAAACGGTACTTTCTGGCCTTGGCAATGTTTTATCTAATCATTCAACACGAAAATGGTGCGCAAGCCATGTTCCGCAGTGACACATATCACTAATGCAATGAACATGTCTACCATTTAGCTCAGAGGCGTTGCATAGACGTGACGATATTTTACTACGACTTTTTTCAGCGACATGAAATGAATTACTTTATTTTCGTTCCGAAGTAAGGAATACGAATGTTGATTATTCATTCGCCCGTAACATTTAACAGCTCTCGGCTAGGTTAAAGTCGAGTATGTATTATTTTGTGTTTTATTCATTTATTTCCGCAGACCAGTAATTTTGCTTTATAAAGATTAGTTTAAATTACATGATAATTTAAACACATACACACAAAGATTGATAAATAAAAAAGGCATTGCATTCTTAAGCGTAGAAAAAGGTCACATTTATAAATCACAATCATTCGTCTTATGTTGCAAAACGGAATCCCACTAACTTCTTCATTACTGTTTGATGTATTTCCGGTATAATTGATTGCTTTAACTTTGATTTATTGTTCTTATTTTTCAATGATTTATGGAGGGTCAAATTGAATTAAATATTTATCACAAGAGAATCTATTTTTGATTATTGTTTTCGGTGAACCAATTTAAAATTTTAAAAAAAGGGTTTTGAATATGTTTGACGATAGTTTCTAATTCTGAATGTAGTTGTGTTTTTCATGAACCATGAAACATTTACGGACATTCCCAGCATTTTATTTTGAAAGATTTGTATTTCATTTATATTTGTGGCAGATATGTCGTACCGTATTAGACTTGCATACGTTATAATGGACAAAATATTAGTGACTCATAAAGGACCATATACCGAATGTCCCACCAACTATGGGCCACCCCCATAACGTCTAAACAGTTCACGGTATCGACATGCAGTTGTCTCTCAACAATAGGAATCATGAGGCAAGTAATATACCGTAGAGGTGTTGTTTGAAATATTTTTCGTTTTCGAGAAATTTAATCATCTTTGAATTTTTAAATGGAACTGTGTATTTTTCCCATCAGCAGTGGATAGATCATAAAAAGCGGAATCCAACGATACATCATAAGTTAGTGTTTTGATAGAAATTTTAGTATAAAAGTAGGCTTTCTGAATTGTGATTTTAAATTAAACGGACATTATTTCCTAGAGCAGCCCTTGCAACTGTCGCCTTTGGGGAAGTTGGTCTTCGCTTCGCGGGCCCCTCCGTCCGTAACAGCCTCGACGCCGCGAAGACTACCTTTACCAAAGCAAGGGGAAATATTGTCCGTTTAATTTAAAATCACATGTCAGAAAGTCTATTTTTATACTAATATTTCTAACAAAATACTAACCTATTATACATCATTGGCTTCCTCTTTTCATGATACATCCATTGCTGGCGAGAAAAATATATCATTCTATTTTAAAAAAACATGATTAACTTTCTAAAAAACTAAAGATATTACGAACAATGTCTATACAGAAGATTACTTGCCCCATGATTTTGCATTGTTAAGCAAAATCTTACATTTCGATATCGCAAACGGTTTAGAAATTACGGGGATGGCCCACAGTTGGTGGGACACTCGATATAACTTCATAAAGCATACTCCGAAACGTTATGACTAGGGAGGAATTTATTGTAATAGGAACGGAACGGACGTAATTATAACGGAATTTATTGTAATAGAAAATGCAAAATATTTACATACATATGTACTTATCTTTTCCAAAACGTGTATGACAAAATAGAAAATACGTAAAATAAAAATTCATTATTGTGTTTAAAATTGTTCTCTACAAGTATTTTCCGAGCATTGAGCGTCGTCATCAGTTCTTAACAAGCATTCGGTGTGGCTGAAAGTAGGTTCTACCTCTCCAGAAGTAATTCTACACTAGATTTCACCACACACAAGAATTTTATTGTAAATACAAAGTACGTTCATAGTATATGTTACAATGTTTACGAGAAGCCAGTGATCCAATGAAAAGTAGTACAGTGTATCCAGTGATGGATCTCGGGGGAGGGGGTTAAAGGCAAAACCCTCCTCAATGGAACAACACCTAAGACAATTTTCTGTAAAAACAATCTGTTAGTTTTCGATCGAGTATCGAATGTGCTGGTTAAAACGCGCAAAATCGTAATTGAAATAACTTTTGTTCACAGAAATCCGCTCATTATTGACTTCAAGTACGCAGTAAGCGGGGGAAGGGGGGGTGACAATTATGGCGAAAATATGGTGGTCACAGAAGCAGCATTACATTTTATTTTTAAGAAAGATGATTCCATAACATATAACACAAACGCGCATCTGAAATGTTCCGTTTCGACGTATAAATATATTAAAATATAACGAAATATGTAGTAGTGGGTAATATATGTAAAATAAGTAATTATACCAAAATATGTAAAAGATGTAAAATAAAAATAGTTCCAATCCGTTCAGAATGTCTTGTAAACTCTAAAAAATATTATTGAATGCAGGTATCTAGTTCCTGTAAATACATGGAAATCCGTTCCCTAGTTATAACTTTCCACCATGAAACGAAATTCCCTTGATTACTGTCGGTTGCCGTGCCAACTCACATGTTATTGAACTGGGGCAAGTACGGGAAGCCGATGCGCACGACGAAGCCGGCGGTGGCGCGGTAGTAGCCGACGGGCGGCGCGACGAGGGCGCAGGGCGCGCTGGCCGGGTCGGCGCGCAGCTGCGCCAGGTAGACGCGCGGCGAGAAGAGCACGGCGCGCTCCGAGCACACGCGACGCACCGCGCCGGGCAGCGCGCGCTCCAGGTTGCGCGCCGCGCCCCCCGCAGCAGCGCCGCAGCCGCGCCAGCACCCCGTCCGAAGACGACTGCGCACACGCCACGCGCACAATATATCTACAGGGGGTACCGGAATACATGTTTTTTTTTTTTATCTAGGGCTTTTATCCAGCCGACAGCCGGTTCCCCTTTTACGCCCTGCATGGGACGCATATTCGACCATACACTAGACACCAACACACTTGCGGGCTCCTCTGATCTGGAGTCAGCAGAACGCGAGGCCCTGCGCGACAACACATACATACAAAGACAAGAGACAAACAACCATGCCCAAGGCGGGACTCGAACCCGCGACCCTTCAGACCGAAGCGCTGAATCGGTACTCGCTCTTACCACCTCGGCCATCCAGGTCGGAGGAATACATGTTACGAACGATAAAAACGTTTCCGATGCCTACCGGGAGCGGTGGCTCAGTACACAATTGATGTCACTGCAGTGTCTCTGACCGGAGGTTCTAGGTTCGCGTTCGACGGCGGAGGATTTTCGACACTCCTGTTAGCTAAGTCGAATTCAGTCGCTGTCTGGGGGGAATTCTAGCGGTCGGCTGCTCTGATCGGTAGTTTGCCGTGGTTTCTCCGATCAACACCTGGCGAATGCCGGAGCAGTATCCTAACAAACGGGCCACGGACCGCATGCGATCTTTCCTTCCTCTTCCTAGTCCTATCCTCACCCCTCAAACACTCACACTAACATGCACTACACTACCATATATGCCGGGAGACCGGTCGGGGACTTAGAACTTGTCCCGGCTGGGGCGGTGCCCCGCTGGTGGGAGAGTCCTGGTTAGGGGATAATCCCGCCAGTCAACGGTAGGTCGGCGCCAGATCTCGCCATCCAGCTGGGGAAGTTACCCCACCCCGATGAAAAAACATGCTCTACACCCACAGGACTAATGACCTCAGTAGTTGACGAATCACTAACAATCAATCAATTTTCCTATGCAAGATTTGAAGGTATGCAAATTACTGCGAAAATAATATTTGTCGAATTAACATTATTAATTGGCACTACTTATTACCAGGAGCTACAATTTGCAATAAAAAATCGAAATAATATTTTTTTCCTTTACCTTTTATTTATTTTTTCATTTACGATTAAATTTTGGTGAGTCAAGAAATATATATTGCCGTAGTCAATTACGGTGTGGAGATGATCATGGGGGGGGTGAATGAAAGATAATTGGTTACGAATGGAATGATCAGTCAAATGTGAAACTTGTTGGACTGATAAGCCATCCACGCCAGAAAGTGGTTACAAAGAAATGCCGTGAACGGGACTCCAACTCGCAGCTTCACGCGTACTTGTACCGGCCTGTGAATAGCGGGATTGATATTCCGGTCGCACCATGAAATAATTTATTGTTAATAAATTGCTTTGGGGTCATGTTACCTCGTGGTTCCCACATTTCGCTTGAATCTCTTACTAACGACATACTCCATCTTCATGCTCATCACTCAACAGATATACCATTATTAAGTCATCGTAATACACATTCATTATCATATCTCAGTGTTCATGCCGTGACAAATATATTTGACATTGGACGCGTTGAGATTCCGGATGCCAAACATGTCCACTAGGTCGTCCTCCCGCAAAGCAATCAACTCATAAATAATAATAATATGAGCCCACTCTTTGCCGAGTCACGACGCGGTCAGCTTGCTTTTTTTCGTCTAGAGCCACATCCGGGACCAGATTTTGCTCATTTGGAGAAAACTGGCTTTATTTCGGAGAATTATGAAATAGAAGATTATTTAGTTCAATATATAGGATACTTGTGGTTTGATTTTGCCTTTCACATGATAATTATATTAATGTCTTACTTGAGACTCGAAACCACAACCACAGTAACCTCAGCCAGCATTTCCTGACAAATGCTCTTAAATATAGCTCGAAGACCGAGTCAACCCTCCTTAAGCAGTTTACCCACAGATCAAAAAACTGCTCCAACAATTCAAAGTAAAAAAAGACCTGCTTATTGAAATATTATTCCTATAATGCCATTTTCCAAACGCGATGCTGGCACCTAACAAGACAAAAGGAATCGCTAGGTTTTAGTTGTTCCGCGGGAGTTTCCGCGTTAATAATAATAAAAAAATGTTAGTAAAAAAAGTAAGAAAAATTATTTACAATTATTATTATTATTATTATTATTATTATTATTATTATTATTACTATTATTCACTTTTGACAATAATATTAGTTATTTTAACTGTGACTAGTTTTTCATCTACATTCTATTATGTGCAGTCATACAAATGTTTCAAAATTTACATTATAGCATTCTAAAAAGCGAGATTCAGTCCAAAATCATTCAATTTCCAAGACTAATTACACGTATCTGATATTCTAGACAGTTTTCCAAATACTCCAAAATAAAAGCAAACAATATAATTTCTGAAAATACTAACTATTCTACCCACTTTCGCAGCTAGATCAATTTTGCACTTATTTTTCAAGAAACCATTTTCCGGGCTACAAATGCAGCATCACGCACCACACTTAGGGGCTTTAAAATGTAGGGTTGTACAAACTTGTGATCAAGACGTTTCACGCAACACTAACCGGTACTATGACGGAATTAATTAAAGTACTTACAATGGTCATTAGTATCTGAATTTTTGTATGTGCCCTTTCCTTCACATGCACATTCGGCTAAAGAAATTCAAGTAATGTTTCGAAATGTCGCCTCTGTCCACTCCTGTGGAAGTTCGAGAAACGATCGTAGTTTACATAACTGTCATTTTTGCACTTGATTGATTAGTGATTCTGGGCGCGACAACTGCGAAGGTCATTAGTCCTGTTATGTAGTTGATGTTTTCCCCTCGGGAGGTGCAGTGATCATTCTCAATTGGATGGTGAAATCCGGCGCCAATCTACCCGTCGGCTAGATGGGTTTTCCCCAATGAGGTAGCTCCTACCAGTAAGGCACCGCCGAAATCACGACAAGCTTCAAGCACCCGATCGGTCTTCCGGCACGACTGGTAGGAGAGGGGGTCTTTAGGGTAGTAAATGTAAGTGTAAGTATGAGTAAAGGGTGAGGATCGAACAAGGAAGAGGAAGCAATGGCGGTCTAGGGCCCGTTTGTTGGGGTGCTGCTACAGCATTCGCTTGGTATTGATCGTAGAAACCACAGAAAAGTACTGCTCACAGCAAAAAAAACTGGAAAGGTGACTCAGGGCATGAACTGATGTTTCTGCAGTGCCTCCGACGTGGAGGTCCTAGGTTCCAGTCACGACGGTGGCAGGATTTTCGACACAAGCTATACAGCTAGGTCGAGTTCAGACGCTGTCTGGGAAGGATTCTATCGGCCGGCTGCTCTTATCGGTAGTTTTCCGTGATTTCTCCGACCCGTACCAGGTGATCGCCGGAGCAGTAGGAATACAAACGGGCCACGGACGCGCGTGATCCTTCATTCTTCTTTTGTTTCCTAATCTCACCCCTTACACTACACTACCACACCCCTTGCGCAACATGCACTACATTACCACACGGGAACTTAGAGCTTATCCGGGATATGGCGGTGTCCCGCTGGTGGAAGATACCTGATACTGCTAGCCGATGTAGATCGACACCGATTCTCACGATCTAGCGGGGGAAAATCACCGATTTCTCGAGGGAAAAACCATGCACTACACGTACGGGACTAATGACCTTAGCAGTTGACGCGCCTGGAGTAATCAATCATTCTATCAATCCGAAGTATTACTTTGTTGAACGCTTGTGTCATACCTGACACTTTGCTACGTATGCCGAAGTTAACCAGGCTTCGACGTTCGGTCTTACGGAACAAACACAAAGCATTCCTGAAGCTGTTCATCACATAATAGACACTGAACTTTGGTAGGCACAAGAATTTCTAGATGATGCACTTGTAAAAATCTCTCTTCCTTTTCCACAGTATTCACTAATCTCACTCAGTTCATTCTATTCATTGCTATTGTACCCTAGATTTTGTACCTTATTTGCTGTGCGGTAGACAAAACGATTTATAAAAAAATTACAACTATTAGGTTGACAATAGGTTTCATTAAAATAAGTACGAATAATGCATATATTTCCCGTAATTAAACTTCAATCTGAGAAAGTGTCACTTGCCTTCTCAGGGCAAATGTGAGAGATATATTATGGTTTATAAATGGTATTTCATGGTTTCCATTTGTCCTCTAAGCGACAGTCACAAGTTGAAACAATCATTTCTTAGCAAGAATTGGAACCCTCAATTCTATTATTCACTAACTGTAATTTTCAATAACCCTATTTAGGACATAATTATCGCGGCGTTAAAGGCGTTAACAAATCACATCCAACAACATAACTGCATGTCAATCTTCATTCATAATTTCATAACTGAGAAGTATCGCTTCTCTTATTCTTAGGAAGCATTCGAGCCTAATCTAGTACGGGATAAGAAACCAATCACGAAATGAGAATAGAAATGGATATTATCGAACTTTAAAAAGTTGTCCCGGACTTTAGTAAGAGTGCATCGTCATTTAAAAGCGGGCTTTCAATATCAAAAAAGTGTAATTATTAAATAAGGTTTTAGAGGATTCAAATCGTACACTTCGTTCGGTGCAGAAATTATTTAGTAGAGCTACGAAATCAATGTCTCGTAGTCATTAAAATCCATTTCAAAAAAATCGGTATTGACTTTTCCTGCCTATCGTCCCAATAACTGGACGAAAGATGAAAGATTTGAATCAACAGAACTAGAACTCATCAGGGAGGCAAACAAATGCTTATATAATACTTCCTGCGTGCTTAAGACAAAATATTGTAACGACATGTAAAATGCTGAATGTCAGAAAAAAGAAGAAAAAGAAGAAGCCGTAAGAACATTCTTTGCAAACAATTCCATCTTTTTATCATAATGTCTTATTGAATACGCTCATGAACAGTAGACGGAAGCGAATATAATGGGTAGAAGAGCTGTATTCTTCATAATGAAGTTTCTGAGTTGGAAAATGTACCAAACAATATAGACCTGTAAACGATATTTTCTGCTTTCTCGCCCAGGAGGTAGTCACAATTGAAGGATTCTTGTGAGAGAAAGCTCTCCATTTAGCACCTTTTTGGGTTAGCGTGTTACGGTTCCAGTTAACACCAGTCATTACCTTGTTCTCGTCTCCCTTCTCAACTTAACTAGGCTTTCGCCTGTCTTTGGTGAAGGTTAAGTGAGAAAGACCATGCAAATAAAAATAAATATTAGATTATGTGTTTTCTAAAATTATCCAATTTACATAATATTCTTTCCTATATATAACCATATCTAGGAAAGAAAGATTGTACATTATCATAACATATCGGTATTGTGCTGAATAGTTATCTAAACGTCTGAAACGGGTTGAAACGTCTGAAACTGGCTGGACAGTAATTACGAGGTCCTTGCCTCTTGCACCAGGGAAAGACGCACGGTAGTACGTTATCCCCCGTTTTTCTAACATCTCTGAACACTATACGTGTTATGTGTTACCTGACCGATTTTGAGATTGTCGTTCTTGAATCTCCATCAAAGTAAGCAGGATTCACTATGAAGTACAATCGTTCGGAATGCAATACTGTTCACAATAAAATGTGCGTACATTTATTGCAAACAATAATTAAAACTGAATGTTCACACCCCTATGCATCTAACTACCTAGATTCGCGGTCAATTCGAAGAATGTGGCCATAAAAATCACAAGAATTGCGTAATGTGCACGCAAGTATGTGTGAATTATAACAGTCAATGGAAAAGTTGAGATATTTGTCTAGTCAAGTGGTTCTCAATGTGGTTTAGATTCCCTGATGTCTACAACGACCTTCACTATTAAATAAGAACCTTACATGAAGACCGAACTACAAACAAAAATGAGTTCTCATTGATATTTCAATTTCATTCAATAATTCAGTTTGAAGGTATACAGCTTCTATTGCAAATATATACTTGTGGTACGTTTACAGAAAGCGTCACGAGGCGTAGACAAACTACCCAGAATAATGGTCAACTTTCCCTAGTTAATAACATTTTAATTCGTTTTGACACATACAACAATGTTCGGAGCAGTTCTATTGCGAGGCTTATAACCATTGTTTGAAGCAGAGACTTGTCTCGGAACAAATCTCAACCTTTCAGGCTCAAATAATGACCTTCCTTACATTTTTGGACTTCGAAAATCTGATAAACTAAGTTCTTAAAAGGATGGCTTCATTTCTAGTTGGTATATTCTTTAATAGAAATAGATTCAAACCTTTAAAGCGCTGCAATATATGTCGCAATTGTAATGGCAAACATGCGAAAAAACAACCAAAAGGTTAGTCTTCTTATTTGTACAAGTAAAGATCTGTATCATTTCATTGATTACAAAATGAAAGGAAATTACCTAAATTTCCCCCGTGTTTTAAAATATTTCTTAAAAAACTTAAAACGATGAACATTATTTCCATGTTCTTTCAAGATACTAATTTCCAAGGAATCCCCCCAAAAAAAAAAGTAAATTGGACCATCTTAAAATACTCACGAAAAAAAAAGAAAATAATTTATCATAAAATAATATTTTGCTTTTGATTTCATTGGGTAATCATTCAATTTTCACTAAAACAAAAAAAGAAATCCTAACTTTAAAGTACTACTATAATTTTGTATTACCTATTGAGATATACCAAAATTTTCCTCTCTCTACATTTATATCTGCTAAAGATCTTAGCGTCCGGCTTGCTAGGTCAATGGGTCACGATATATTATAATCCTTATTACCTCTATAATGGATTATAGGATCCGCCGACTATACAGCGCAGCTGGGAATCTGAAATAGAATGTTTCTATTCCTAGTTCATTACTGTTTGGATTGACTAAATGAAAGATCATTTTCTTTTCTAAAGAAAAAAATTCAACAAAGTTTATTTTGCCTTTTTAGCAAACAATTTAGAGAATTTAAATTTTAGGCCTTTGATCAAGATATCTTTTAATTTACAATTTATACCGCGGTTAACTTATCTTTTCTTCGTTGATGTCCATCGTAGACTTCTCAGTCGAAATATCTTGCGAGCTTGCCGTAGTCCAAAGTTCCACGAAATCCTCTTCTGCCCTATCCAAGCTGGTCTCAAACTATCAAAATTATCAGTCCCGATTACGTCCTATGACATAGTCCCGAACTCGATTACCACTCCCGACAAAGTTCCAATTTATACTTCAATATTGCTTCCACATGAAAATATCTACGATCAGTTCAGAAGCGCGTTTCCGAGCAGAATGAAATCTTTCTGCATGATTCATCCCTCGAAGACTTCGTATTAAAACTACCTTCATTTTTTTCATAACATTTGACCGTCCTTCTCTCACCCAGCCAATCCATACGTTCGTTATATTTGTGTAGCTGACCTTTGATCGTCTTTGAACTTCTTCGCCCAATCCCAAATTTTCTTCTTTCGGCATCCAGAAAACTCTTAATGTATTTAGAAAAACAAAAACTACATTGTTTATTCACGGTCGTTGCTAAGCTCTAGCTCTCGTGATATTTCGTAATGCATGTTCCACCATATTGTCTACAAATAAATGTTAGTTTATTTTAACGTGACATATCGGTATGTCACACTATATTACTTATTTCATAAATACTCCTAAAAAACCTTTGGGTCAAGCCCTTTTTTAAATCACGTTCTTAATTGTTGTAATAAGTTTTCCCAACAAAACAAAACGAACACATTTATAGGATTCAGAGCCATTATTTTTGGCTCATTACCAAAATTCAAAACACGAGCATTATAATAATTGCGTTTGATTAAATTTTTAATGG
This sequence comes from Teleogryllus oceanicus, assembly GCA_964035755.1. Taxonomy (NCBI): domain Eukaryota; kingdom Metazoa; phylum Arthropoda; class Insecta; order Orthoptera; family Gryllidae; genus Teleogryllus; species Teleogryllus oceanicus. The sequence goes on along the minus strand of CAXIVR010000002.1, from coordinate 168,737,420 downwards.
GAACAACGGGAAATTTGTTGGTTTTGAAATAAAAAGGAATCCGCAAAATCCATCCGCGAGTTACCATGAAAATTAGGAACATTCGGCTCAAATAGACACCTGCTTCGATTGATTGATTGATTGATTTTTTCGTGTTTCCGGGGGCGTCAACTGCTTTGGTCATTAGTCCCGTTAGTGTAGTGCATGTTTTTCTCCGGAGAGGGCGGTGATCTTCCCCCGCTGGATGGCGAGATGCGGCGCCGACCTACCGTCGGTTAGCGGGGTTTCCCCCTAACCAGGACTCTCCCACCAGCGAGGAACCGCCCCAGCCGGGACAAGCTCTAAGCTCCCGACAGGACTCCCGGAATATGTGGTAGTGTAGTGCATGTTACTGTAAGTGTGTGTGTGTAAGGGGAGAGGATAGAACAAGGAAGAGGAAGGAAAGATCGCGCGCGGCCCGTGGCCCTTTTGGTAGGATACTGCTCCGGCATTCGCCTGGTATTGATCGGAGAAACTACGGAAAACTACCGATTAGAGCAGCCGGCCGCTAGAATTCTCCTCCAGACAGCGACGGAGTTCGACCTAGTGAAAAGCTAGTGTCGAAAATGCTGCCGCCGTCAGGACTCGAACCTAGGACCTCCCGGTCAGAGGCGCTGCAGTGACATCAGTTGATGCACTGAGCTACCGCTCCCGGTTCCGGGAGCGCAGTGAAACGGGGGGCTGACCTGGACGTATCGCGTGGCGGAGAAGGTGTTGAACATGATGACCTGGTAGCCGCCGCCGCGCCAGTTCGTCGAGCGACTGGAAGGGCAGGCTGGTGGAGCGCGTGGCCAGCTGCGAGACCAGCACCGACGAGAAGAACTGCGACACGGCCACGGCCAGCAGCAGCGCCGACAGGCACACCACGCGGCCCGCCGCGCTGCGCGGCGCCTGCCACGCCCCTGCGCACCGCCACGCGCGCGCCCTCCCTCAACGCACTCCAAACGAGCACGCAAATGGGGAAAAGACGTTGACTCCCCATGTCCGTAAACATTAATTCTCCCTCTATCGAACATTCTTTCTTCTTCTTTCTAGGGTTTTTATCCAGCCGACAGCCGGTTACCCTTTGCGTCCCGATGGGACGCATATTCGACCATACACTAGACACCAACACACTTGCGGGGGGGCAGCAGAACGCGAGGCCCTCCGCGACCACACATACATACAAAGACAAGGGACAAACAACCATCTCCAAGGCGGGACTCGAACCCGCGACCCTTCGGACCGAAGTGCTGAGTCAGTACTCGCTCTTAGCCACCTCGGCCATCCAGGTCGGCTCGAACATTCTTTCAACTCGTTGATTTCTTGGCTGTCCGGGATTAGCCGCGTCATGGTCGATGGAGCTGACGATTCGGCCATCTTCAGAGCTATACTGCTGCAGTACTGCTATACTGCTTGCAGTATAGCTCTGAAGAAGGCCACAGCAAGATGGCCGAAACGTCAGCTCCATCGACCATGACGCGGCTAATCCCGGACAGCCAAGAATTCAACGACTCCGGCCGCGGAAGCCTACGACTCTACATTCTTTCAACACAAACCCAATTCAAGCTGTGGAGAGGATTAAAGAGTTTGTGCAACCTCGAACGTTAAAGCAATATTGATCTTCTGCGCATGCTCAGAGACTTATTTTTGGCTTCAAGCTCTTTTACATGCAGTAAATCTACAACATGGAACAACCGGCTTATTTTCCCTTTGAAGGTAGGCATACGAAGTACTTTTTCGCCCTTACGATCGGGTTTGAACCCGCAAACTTGGGTACAACAGACGGATACGCTAATCGTTAAACCACCGAACCCATATTACTGGAGACCGTTTCAAGAAACAAAATGAAGTATAAGAATTGGAGACTTCCCATTTGTTTTAAACTTGCAGAATGTGCAGCTTATCACTTCAAGTGGCAACAGACGGCTTAGAATGCCAAGAGCATCAACTAATGTCACTGCGGTACCTATGAGCGGGAGGTCATAGGGTTTGAATCCCGACGGTGACTGGATTTCGACACTAGCTAGATAGTTGGGTGGACCTCAGCTGCTGTCTGGAGGAGAATTCTAGCGGTAGGTTGATCTGATCGGTGATTTTCCGTAGTTTATCCGATCAACACCAGGCGAATGCCACGGCAGTGTCCTAACAAACGGGCCACGGAGAGCGCGACATCTTTCCTTCTTCCTCTCTGTCTTATCCTTACTCCTTCCTTACGAACACATACATGCACTCCATTCCAATACATGTCTAGCCGAGAGCTTAAGTCATGTCCCGACTGGAAGGCTGCCCCGCTGTTGGGAGATACCTGTTTAAGGGAAAAAGCCCAAGGCAACTAGTAGATCGGCACTAGATATCGCCATCCAGGTGGGGAAGATAACAGCAACCCTCGCGATAAAAGTATGCACTACACTTGCGGGTCTAATGACCTTAGTAGTTGACGTACCCGGAATCACTAATAAATCTAGTAGCAAGCTGTGTGTGGTGTGATGTTAATTTGTATGGAATGACACTTTATTACTATTGGTATTGTAAAATTGTAATGTAAACTGGTAGTTTTGGACTTACAGAGTCACAAACACGTTCAGGGGTTAGGAAATCGAGTGCCCATTACTGATTCAATGACTTCCCATGTTCATAAAAATAATTCTCCCTCAATCGAACATTCTTTCAACTCAATTCCAATTCAAGTTGTGAAGAGGAAAGTTCCAGTAGGTCTTTAGTTTTATCTGGTTGAGGACCTGGTATTTTGTTGATTTCTTGTTCTAATCTTCTTAGAGTATTAATGTCGACATGACTGAAAACACTGCGTTTCGATAATGAATTCATTCTTTGAAAAAGTGTCAACCAAAGCAGTCTGAATATACAGAAGAGATACGTAACATTAGTACCTTCTGCAGTTTTTGAACGGTTGAAGCTATTGCAATGCAGTTTTCACGGAAGTGCATTAGGGGATGGGGATAATTGATACACGTGTTCATTTCTATTTTATCATTTATATTTTTCGAGATATTGAGATACTTTTGTTTATTGAAATGTAACTATACATATTTTTAGTCTATCACGGCGAGCAAAAAAAAAGACGAATCTAATTATATACATATGTTTATGTTAGATAAGCATTTTTTAGTAATTTGTGTGGCGGACTGTTATCCCTGTAAAATATCCGTCAAGGGAAAGTGTTGAGTCCTATCCCCTCCATGTTAAATTAAGCAATTTTAAGTAGTTTATCTCATAAACTATTAGAATTACAGCTATCAAATTTTTTAACGTGTATTCAGAAGTATTTTACATTTACTGAGTTATTTTTAAGTTGATATTTCAGAAACATATATATGTAGATTTTTTAAATATTCAACATTTTTCTGCGTATTGTGAGATATGTTATTTTATTAAACTAATTTATTTAAACGTAGATTGATTAAAATAACTCAGTAAATAGTTTATTATAAGCGCTAAATATGGTAAAAATATTGGATATATCCTCTCAATAGTTTCTGTGAAAAATGAGCTTTTCCACAAAAAAATTAAAATTTCAGGTAACTGGATTTAAAGTTGCGGGCCATTCCGTATAGAGAAGTCGTCATAAAAATCAATGCTCTCTGCAGTGTTGCATTGTCTACTCTTTGCAAACTGATTGCATTGCACAATACCTTTAAAAATATAATAACATTACTGCTATTATTGTTTGCATTAATGTCATCATAAAGACAGACATTACTATTTTTTTTCTTCTGGATGTACTTCCAGGAGACGTATTTGTTTTTGGTCATATTTACGGCTTCTCTAAACTATCACCATCTTCACCAACAGAAACATTAATTTCCATAATTTCTTTATTCCTCTTATATATTGTTCTTCTTCCACCAATTTCTATTATGTTCTTGAAAACTGATTTGCACATCATTGTCACTAGGATAACTAATAACAACTACATTGCAAAAAGTCCTCGAAACTACAAAAACTGCCCAATTCATACCAAAACATAGCAACTACAGAACTGCCAACTTAGTTATAATCTAGAACAAAAATTCGATCTCAAACGAAAGAGGAAAATTGAAAAATTACGAAATAGAAGCAACATGCCATTACACGTGGGCGTGGCACTAGGAGACCCAAGCATTTAAATAGCCATTTAAACCGTTTAAGCCTTTGAGCTTGATAATCTCTCTGGTCTGTATAAAGTACACGAACAATAAAAAAATGTAAAAGAAACTAAAATCTGAATTTTTGAACTCTTCAGACCCTAAAACATCCCCTTAAACACACGTGGCAAAAAAATAAAAATTGTTAAATAATGCTTACCTATCATATGGATTGCCATATGTGTGTATCAGGGGATTCGTCTTCTTACGCTCGTCGTGATAGACTGCAAAAATGTATAGTTTCATTTGAAAAAAAAAGTTACTTCAATATTCGTATAATAAAGAGATAAAAGAGAAATGATTACATGTGTCAATTGGCCCCATTCCCTCATGCACTTCCGTGAAAACTGCATTGCAATAACTTACCGTCAAAAACTGCAGGGGTGACGGACTCACCCTGTATGTTAACGATAAAAAGAAAAGCATTCAGATAGATTACTCTGAGTTCGACATTCCGCATTCAATGTCAACATTCCTGTGTTCACAAACCTAATTGCGCAACTTGGAATACCAAATACTGTACATTGCTTTCTAACTCCAAAATTGTTTTGTATAGTCCTACGTGCAGAAGACACCTAATACTGTCGTTCAGTGTTTGCGACACCACTTCTCAATAGTACCATTTTCAGAAAATATGCCAGATCGTACAAATATGTGAAAAGAAATTCAAATGTGTTCCACAAACCAACGCTGAAGAAAGAGGTCCTTTGGCAGTGTTGTTTATGTAAGAATATTAACAGGTAGAGAGCCTGCAACGCTTCCTCAATAGGATATTGTCCAGCTTCAACCAACCTTGAATTGAATACTTCCATTCACCGCAGAGAGAGTGTATTGTTAATTACCTCGTTGAAGAAATTTGTTTCTCGGTTTAACACGAATAATGATTTTCTCGACATCATAAAAACTATTAATAAGTCATAAAACAACAAAGATTCATACGGGTTTCCAGGAAGTTAGTGAAGATCAGAACATCCACCGAGTGAGTCCAAGTATATTATATAATATTTAACTTAATAAAAATGAATCTTCTAAAATATCAAAATGTGTTCTACCACTAAGTTTTAAGATGTCATAATTCTCACAGTATTGTTACGAGTTATCGTATCTTGACAGGGAGACCATTTTGGAAGAGTCAGATTTTTGAGTACAAAGATTACGGAAAAAAATTTCGTTTACCATCTAGCCTCTATAATGTTATGAAATGATGTGGGACAATGAAGACAAACAAATGAATATTGTCATTGCCCGTGGGAAGATAGTTTTATTGATTGATTAAATCGTATTACCGAGCGCGAAAACTGCTATTAGTCCCGTAAGTGTAGCGCAAGTTATAGCCGGGAGGTTCCTTCCCAGCAGTGATCCTTCCTCCTAAAACGTCACGTCCGATGACGACCTATCTGCCAGCTAGTGGAGTTCCCTCTCTAGTATTCCGCCAGCAGGAACAAGCTCAGAGCTCCCTACTGGACTCGCAGCATGCATGTCGGTACTGCAGAGCATATAAGCGTAAGTTTATGCAAGTAAGGGGGGAGATAGGACAAGGACGAGGAAGAAAACAGCGCGCAGTCTGTGGTCCTTATATTAAGGTATTTCTCCGATATTCTCCGGGTAATGATCGGATAAACCATTGAAAACCACCGATCAGAGAAGCCGGCCGCTAAAATTCTCTTCAGCCATTCGACCTAACTATACAATAGCTATTGTCAAAAATCCGCTACCATCGGAACCCGAACCCAAGACCTCCCTGTCAGAGACTCTACCCGCCAACAGTTGTTGCTCTGAACCATCTCAGCCGGTCTCAAACTTGTACACTCATACGTGCTGCTCGAATTTCCTGTATAGATACAACTCACGACCTTTCCAATAACGTGTCCGCGACTCTCCGGATCCGCGATGCTGGAGCGAGAGAGAAACCAGCCGCACCTTGCATGCAGAGGAAGGCGAGCACCACCAGCACGCAGGCGGAGGCGTCCCAGCGCGTGGCGTCGGGGTGGGGCGGGCGCGGCTCGAGGCCCGCGCGCCCGGCCGCCGCCGCCACCGCCGCCAGCGCCGCCGCCAGCACCGCCGCCGCCGCCGCCAGCGCCGCCCACGCGCTCACCTCCAGCGTCTCCGCCGCGTCGCTCAGGGACGCCTCCGGACGGCGCAGGAACAGCTGGTAGCTGCGAGATAGAGGAGTTACTCTAATGGCGTTTTCCATTCGCCGCACTAGTGCGCACCCAGTGCGCACTCAGGGCAGCTTTGTGTTCCATTCGACCGCTAGGGTGCACCAGTGCTAAGAACTGCGTGTTCCATTCGCACATCGACACGGATCCAGGGCGCACTAAACTGCACCAACGTTCGCGTCAGGGCAGTCCAGTGCACCGGGCCATTGTGAGGTTAGGTACGGAAGTTATCCATGCTGATTTTGATTCGTGGTGAAATTGTGAAGGCAATTGAGGATCTTCTGCCACGCAGGATACTTCGAATGATGGAGTATATTATGTTGTGCAAGAAATGTCTTAAAATAATGTTTGTGATTTAAGAGTTCGGAAAATCAGATTGTGTTTTCCGAAAATTTAACCTTGAATAACTTCAGATTAACAAATCCAGTGCTATTTAGAAACTAAAGTGTTTTAGGTACAACTCAATTTCGAAACGCTAATAAAGTGAAAATAAAAATAGTGACCCTACAAAATCATTCAAATAGATATGCCAAGAAATGTTTCTCGCATGCCCATACATATATCGGCGGAAATGTTTATGTTAATATTTTTATTGTTTTCAGTAATCAAACAATTCTACAGAAGCCTTTCGGCTCAAAATCTTGTGTACTATATCGATCACTGGCAAATCTCGAAATATGAAATTACGACTCATTTGAAGTTTTCATAGTTTTTAAATAAAGATCTCACACGTTAATAATTTATGAGTTAAGACGTAAGAATTACCAAAAGACTTCATAAAAATTATAACGACGATTAGAATTCAAAATTGTTTTTTTTCGAGTTCCGTCAGTGTGACTGACCAAGAACAGCTGTGTATAATTTCACTGCGTAGCTGTGCGCTACGCACTGACTCAGCACTGACTCAGTTCTCGAATCCATTTCATTCGTAGCTGCCCTTCACGCGTGTGGGGCAGCACTATTGCGGAGCGATGACGTTTCTGCCCTGCACTAGGGTGGGTTTCAGTGCAACGAATGGAAAACGCTATAAGGCTAGTCGCAAAATGAGACGCAGGTCCGCGACGTGACGCACGGTGAGTCATAGTGAGTTTCTGCGAACCACAGCTTATTGGACGCGCGGTCGTACGCTCGTGCGCGGGTCCAATAAGCAATGGTTCGCAGAAACTCGCCATGAGTCACCCTGCGTCACGTTACGGACCTGCGTCTCATTTTGCGACTAGCCGAAGAAGGGGCCAGTCTGATAGGTCGGGAAACAAATGAACGTCATGCAGGGCGATGAAAATACAAGAGATAGTGATGAATCCATTTGCAAATGACCTAACTGTAAGCAAACGCACGGATAAAATGATTGTATGGATATGACCTGCAGTTGTTGCCAACAATGGCCAAGCAGTAGTTGTCAAAGCGGTCCCTTCTTATAGTAATTTCTCTATAACAACTTCACACTTCACTCGATTGATATGATTGGATTGATGTTTCCGGGCACGTTAACTGCTATGTTCATTTGTCCAGTTATGGTAGTGAATGGTTTTTATGCATGCAAGTGGCGGTGATTCTCCTCTGCTGGATTATGAGATTCGTCGCGAACCTACACGTTGGCTAGTCGCCCCAGCGAGACACCGCCCAATCCGGGGCGCTCTAACTTCGGTCAACATGAGTGGAAGAGTAGTGCATCTTAAGTGTGAGTGTAGGTAAAGGGAGAGGATAGGTCAAGGAAGAGGAAGGAATGATCGCGCGCGGTCCAGGCTCAGTTTGAAAGGACACAGCTCAGGCATTCCCCTGGTGTTGGTCGGAGAAACGACGGAAAACTAACTCTCAGAGCAGCTGGCGGATAAAGTACTCTTTCACGACAGCGGAACAAGTTAGTTATCAGCGGATCAGCGCTAGTTATCAAGCGAAATAGCAAACCATGCTATTAGCTTTTGGCAATTAACTTGAGATATTTCAACTTTAGCATCGCCTCGACCTCTTATTCAAAGTTTTAAAATAAACTTTCCAACAACCTTCTTGCATTTACTCCACTGAAATAATAACCGAGAACATATACTACTAATTTGAATAAAGCAATGTAGAACAGTAGGACATAGGATGAAAATCATGAAAGAAAAATAAAACAGGAAGTTACCCATGAAAGTTAGGGAAATTATATTTTAAACGCAAAAGTTGTGATCGAAAGGTGGGAGAGAATTTGAAAAATAAAAAGCTCCCGCTCGAACCTGGAAAATATGTTACAACTCTCAAAACGAATAGGGGAAACATACAACGAAAAAAAATCCGTTTGAGCTTATTTATTTTTCCGAAGTAAAATTTGTTGTCTCGACAGAGATTCTCGAAATTCCTTTTAAAGACTTCTTAGCTTCTCCTAATTTTGGAGACATTCGATATTATCACAAAGAATACCTTCGTCAGTCAGGAAGAATTAAAATTCAAAAATAATCACGTATGAGCGATACACCGTCTTAAAGAGCCTGCTCAAACAATTGCGTGCTTTAGCAAGCGAAAAAATGGGAATCCAGCAGATTTTTTGAAACTTGGGAACTCAGCGAAGAACAATATTGAAATTCCATTTTCATTTTTGAATAAAATGAACTAGGAAATTTGTGATTACGTTCTTCATGAGATTGAAAATATATTGAACTTCCTCGCTAATTATTCGCACGGGAACTAGTACCACAAATTCTATTTTTCACCCAATTTAGAATCAACAACTTCCCCAAATCGCTGGATTCAAGATCTCATTACCAAAGTGACAAATCTCCAAGAACTACAATTTTTCAAGGTGGAAAAGTAATGAAATTCAGTTATAAAGTTCGTATTTAGATTAAATGATTTATAGTACATGTAAGTGTAAGTGTACGTGAGCAAGGGTGAGAATAGGATAAGGAAAAGGAAGGAAAGATCGCTCACGGTCCGTGGCCCGTTTGTTACGGTACTGCTCCGGCATTCGGCTGGTGTTGATCGGAGAAACCAGGAAAAATTAGCGTTCAGAGAAGCCGGGCGCTAGAATTCTCCTCCGGACAGCGACTGAATTCCACCTAGCTGAGAAGCGAATTTCGAAAGTCCTACCATGGTCGGGACTCGAACGTAGCACCTCCCGGTCAGAGACACCACAGTGACATCTGTTGATGCCCTGAGCCACCTTTACCGGTACGGCATGTGACACGCGACTTTAGAAACAAGCTGTTGAATTGCGTTGAAAGACACGCGCCGTGGCTGATGGCGGTGGAGGGGAACGCACTCGGAGGTGAGGCCGTGGCGCGTGGTGTGCGAGACATTGGCGCGCTCCAGCGTGGGCATGAGGGTGGTGGCCACCACGTCCACCTCGCGGCGCGCCAACATGCCCATCAGCCCCGACCACGACCCGTCCGCCAGCTCTTCGCCGATGTCGCCCTGCGCCGCGCCCAAGTAGTGCGTCCTGCAACCACGGTTGGTTTAGTCACCATTTGCACAATGTTGCCAAACGTCGAAAAACTAACACACTAACGTTGTTGAAAATTACAACATCGATGTTAAAAATACTTCGTCCAAAAATCATCGATGTTTTAAAGATGCTTTAGTGCCTCTAGTCTTAAATGTGTGTGCAACAAAATATAATTTAACTGTTACCGAGTACATATATACATGTATAGTTAAATTTATTTGAAAACAAAGATAAAAATGCCTCTTCAATTGCAAAATACGTAAAAAAGGGAAAATTACCAGGGCATTAAAATCATCACGAGCAACAGATAGCAGTCTGCTCGAATGTAATATAAACCCCATTCGTTTGGTTCGAACACAAATATAGTACTGCCATCAGTTTCAATTTCATATTTTAATTTTTACCAATTTGCGATCATGAGCATTTTTCATTTACTAACAAATCATCGAAAACGTAAAAACATCGAGACCAAAACATCGATGATTAAAAATTTTTGGGTTCAATAGATCGATGTTTAAAACATCGATATTTTCATAGAAACATCGTTGTTTTGAAAACATGATGTCACATCCCGGTTCCCACCGGGTGGCGTGCATTACTTTAAACTCAATACTGGGAAGACTAGCTTTCTAGAGTGAGTAATGCCACTGTCGATTCAACGTTACTCGCTTGCCTCAAGCAGTTCTCTGAGACGTCAATGCAAAGAATACTAAACTTCGAATTTGTTATCATATTACTATTTTCCACTAATGTACTCAAGATGATGTATGAAAATATGTTTTTAGTTAACAAAAACATCTTCCTTTTTCTGCGGGTTTCGTTTCCGATTTTAAAACTCTTTCTGTTGTTCTGGGAACGTGTAAAGCTCCTCCACTCGTTGGGCGTGCTTAATTTCAACGCTTCGGCCCTTGTATTTGCACTTTCGTTTTGACGAACTATTTCGGGAGTTTTGCGAACGAGTGCATGCACACAGCTGTTCTGCCGTCTCTGAAGCCACCATCGCCACTCACCGAGACGGGCTTGTGCCGCATTAACAGCTAATTCGCGTATTCTGTTGAAGAATTTGCACCGGTGACATTTTCCTAATGAGGCACGTAACTGGATTTAAAAAGAAACTGAAATTAACTATTGGCTGCTACATTCTTCTTTCAGTCTATTTCTAAATAAGATATCACTCTTTCGTTTACATAATAGCGTCTTCGTGTGTTTGCAGATTTTGATGGTGATTGTGTAACACAGGTAGAATTTGAATACGTAAAGTTTGTGTTTTCTATCCGTGAGACGCGACTGTTGTATCTTGAATACGTTCGTCTGTATAGATAAATAGTAGGTTTGATTTTTAATAAAAAATTATCTTCCCTTCAATTTGAAAATTACTCTTGACGCGAAAAGACGTAATTTTGACAGGGAGTAAAGAGGTTGCGATTTTAGGTATAAATTATGGAAATAAAGTACGAATGCGATTGGTTTAAATGCAAGGATATTCACTTACGCTCTCAGTTGATTGGCGTTATTCTAACGTCTACTTACAACATAATTTTTAACCACAACTCCATTTAGTGTTTGTATTCAAGAGAAAAATATTTATTATAGACATAATACCAGTGTTAGTAGACAAAACTGAACTTACTTGAATCTCAAATGGTGCTGCAGAGTATTGAATTCAGGAAACAATAAATTCGCCTTCCCACTGTTGTAGTTTTCTGCTCCTTTTTCGTCAAGCTTTAACATATACGCAACACATTCTTATGAAATTATTTATTTAAATAATTATTGATGCCAACATTTTCGTTTAGTACATTTAAATTATTATACATTATATACCACTCAACAACCGTGCGGATCGCGGCTCTTGATTCTCCGAAAATTGGCAAAAAGCACCTCTACGCCTGTATTTGGAGCGCTATTGAAAATGCACTCCGCCTATTTCTACGGACTCTGGCTCCTAAAAAACTCGCATTTATCAAAGCATCTTCTAGTCGCAATCGCAATCGCATCTTCTAGTCAAAGATATAAATTCTTTTCAATTTATGTTCCTGAAGTTTCGTGATTGTGTACGGCTTGTTTTGTATACGCTATCTTTCAAAACACTCCACAAATAAACATGACACGGCAACACATCGGGAGATCTCACCGACCACAGACCACGACTATTTCTTTATCACATTAAGGTTCCTTCATGCACTTCGTTAATTGACAAAACACTCATAAATCATATATTTGTTTCAAAGTGAATCGCTTTACGTCACCTCCGAATGACGGAATCATTATGATAGAATGTAATATTCATTATGGTGAAGGGTACAAGAAGTGTGGATACTCAGCTTTATTACAAAAGTGATATATTTTGGGACAAAATAAATCTATTCCACGTCAACCCGCGCAGCACGGTCAGGGGGTTTGCTTGCTTTGCTTAGACGATCGAACAGCCGTCACTCGGGAGATGACTGCCCGAACTCCGTACAGTTCTTGAAAAGTCGCGTTGTATTTCTCTAATACAAAATTACTTAATTTGTTTTAAATAAAAATATATCAATTCAAATACTTGAAAAATAGTTTTATAAATGATGTGGGTGGCGAATTGTTTGTTTTTTTTCGATTATGAGCAGTATTCGCCCATTCAAGGGTTAGCATTTTTGTAATTTTAAATCTTGTAATTTTTAAATAACCTTTTTGAAAATCACGATAGATTTTAAATGTGTAACCATTAAATAAAATAATTTGTATTCAATGGCATGATTTTGGTTTTTCATTTCTAAGAGGCAATCGTTAAACGAAATTGTTACTATTATTATTATTATTATTATTAATTGCGAATCGGCCATTTCTGACCACGCTGCACATTCTGTTCCGAGGCTCAGCCATATTAGCATTAGCAGCCCGCAGAGAGATTAACGTGTGTCGTTATGGGCGTGAGCCTTTCGGCTGTTTCCCTTGGTAAGAAAGGATTGTTACTCCTACATTTATGAATTATGAGGTCATAGGATGATGATGGAAAGTGATCATGGCCTTTTCGAACCATCTCAGCATTCGCCTGTATGAGCGAGGGAAAGCCCGAAACCGACGGTGGATCCGCGGATCGAACCCGGCCTCCCGACTGTGAAGTCAAGGCGCTACGCACTGAGCCACTTCGCTTAGTGATACCGCGACTGAAAAACGAAATTTCAGTACTGATGTATCGATATTTTCAAAGAAAAATATCAGTATTTGGAAAAAAATTCTATAGCAATTCCCGAGCGGCGTTTCTGGTCCCGTAAACGGTGGTTGTCGTTGAATTCCTCCCTTCTTTACGCGTGCGTCACGTTGCAACCATTAAAGTGAGTTGGGAGGGGGGCAGCCTACTTCTTTCTCCGTGGCGAGATTTCCGTGGGGTTAGGCGCTGCGGCCACCGGCGGCCGCCCGGGCCCACTCAAGTCCACCGCCGCCGCCAGTCGCCGTCCCACTGGCGCTCCCAGAGCTCCCGCCCTCCGGCGACCACAGCAGGCGCCGCTCCGGAGGCACCGGGAGGCTGGCGTTGAGCACGCCCTCCGCCCCCGCTGCCTCCGCCAGCAGCACCACGCCCAGGGCGTCCGGCCGCGCCAGCAGCTGCGCAGAGTGGGAGGGGGGTGTTTTTAGTGGGGGCAAACTGCAGAGCACGATCCTTGCGAGTTGGAATGAATGTAACTTCATTTTCTGTGCACGTCTTCTAGAATTCAGTGGGAAATACAATTAGTCAAATTATCGTTTCCATGTGGTCGCGCCAGGAAGTATTATTCCGAAGCACAACATAATAAGAGCCAAAATGTATTGCTTATTTATCCTTGAAAATAGATTTTATTACATGGGAGTTTTTTTTTAAAATTTAATGTATGGGACAGAATTTTGAAAATGTGCACACAATTCACTTTTCCCCATAGCCGTCATACGCAGTTTTAACTGTTTTTTTACGTAAAAATAAATAAATAAATGTGTTCGGAAATGTAGCGGCCGATATACACTGTACAGTTTTCGTGCAGATTCTTCTACAGTTTCTGTAGAGAAACTTCAAGATCCCAAACTAGTATAAATGCCAAACGTCGCCCCTACACGATCTGTACGTTTTCTGTATGAATTATTATCAATCGTCACAAGACGCCGGTAGGGGGGGTACCGGGAAACAACTGAATTGTGCCGTCCGAGTACTTTCAGTGGCGGTATTTCTGTGCGTGCGTTCTGACTGTGATCTTCATTATGTATTAATTAACCATAAAGCACATAAAGAAGAAAAAATAGGAAGACAGCATTAGGAAAAGAGGTAGTTTATCACAGTATCACTTCACACAACCGCACCTTGACACACCTAACCACAAACTCGAAATGGCCGATTACCGTTGCGTGGGATTCTTTAATGAATGACTCTGCCGCTAGGGGCGTTTGAGTCAAACTGTAAGTTTTCTGCATAAAAAACTACGAATATGCTCAAAATTGCTCATGCAGACAATGGGCAATCTGGACTGCACGTTTTCTGTACGTCCAATTTGCACGAAAAATATACAGTGTATACCGGCCTTAAGGATTCCTTGCGAAAGGGTCGTGACGTCGTCCTGTTTCCGAAGACGGAAGTTCTCGATGTAGTTCGGACTAGGTTTCATCGATAACGTTATTGTGTCCCTCGGTTTCTGGTTGTGCGGAAAACGCCTAGTTCTTGGCACAGTTACCAACGTTTTAGTCGTCTGCGACCTTCCTCACCTATTGACCTATCCACACCAGTTGAGAAACACTTCAAGAGTCATCTCTTGCCCCTCTTAGCACTTACTTTGATCAATCTCTAACTGCTTAATGATCTTTTTAAATGTTATCAATATAGAAATATGAGCCAATTTTACTCGAAAGGGTTTGGAATAGAAATCAAGATTTCAAAATGCTATCATACTGTTATTATAAATAAATAAATAAATAACTTGTTTGTAGAGAGAAAGAGTTATGAAATAATTGCATTATTGAATTAATCTATACGTAGCTGAAATAAGCCGGAGTTACCGGGTTGTTTATCAATTACTCGGGAAAATGAACGAATTCTATCCAAAGTGTAACGACAGTTCAATTTTTTTAAGCCCACCATGTTGGCCAGGTCTCGCTCCGCCCCGCATCTCCATCATCCTCACCACGCCCCGCCCATTCCAATGTATCCCAATCTCTCTCCCCTATTCCAGCTTCGACCTGCCTCACCGGTGGCGGCCCCGCCCGGCCATGCCCCGCCCTCTCGCTCCTCAGGCAGGGCATCCGTTATGTCTCAATGAACAGTGAATTTCCTCAACTCCCTATTTCACCCCTTCAGTGGATGAATTTTTTAAAAAATCCTTTTTGGTGATTACGGAGATTGCACATTCTGAATTACGTAGTTGATTCTGTGATGTTATGTCAGGAAATCAGTCAGCCAGTTTTTTCTTCATGTTATGAAATATAATATTAAATCTAAAAATGGTTCGTGGTTGTTGGCCCTTTCATTGAAAAATAACATTAATAAAAGTTTCATTGTAATATTAAATGCCAGAGCAGTACCCTAACAAACGGGCCACGGACTACGCGCGATCTTTCCTTTCTCTTTCTTGTCCTCTCCTCACCCCCCCCCACACACACTAACATGCACTACAATACCACACATGCCGAGAGACCGGTCGGGGACTTAGAGCTTGTCCCGGCTGGAGCGGTGCCCCGCTGGTGGGAGATACTAGGTTAGGGAAAACCCCGCTAGTCGACGGTAGGTCACCGCCACCTCCCAATGAAAAAACATGCACTAACTTACGAACTAATGACCCAGTAGTTGACGCGACCGGAATCTCGACCTGTCATCATAGTTATCAACTAAACTATTTTCTTACGCCAGCCACGTATCGGCGTCTGGTCGCAGTGGAGCGTAAGGGACCGAGTCATCTGCAGGATAGCCGCATCCCGGAAGATGGGGAAGTCATGTCCAACCGCGCAGGCCCTGCGCAACCCGAAAGCCACGCGCAGCACGCGCAGAAGAAGGGCTTCCTCGCCCAGCGAAGTGCCTGGCCATGCCAAAGAACGCGATTAATCCATTAGGACGTGTCACAAGCGTTACTTTGACGCCGAAAAGTACGAAATTATGCCTTTCGCATTAGTTTTCTACGACGCCGTTACTTTTACGTTCGTGTGCAGGGACCCTCACAGATATTCAGTGGCTCAAACACTTTTCTAGGTAGAGTAATAGGTATAGTGTTCAACGTGCTAAATCTTTTTTTATATTATTTTTAATTTATGAGGAATTTATTTTTCATTTTTTATTTATAGTTCTTTATAATGTATCAAATGAGATATTGAATATTATTGTTACTAAACATTGGGTTATCGGTGATTTGTCGTAGGCATTCCAAATAAAATAATCAGAGGCGTTGACAACAATATTGTTAATTGAAATAGTAGCTTTCGATGGCTGAGCCATCATCATCAGTTTCCTTATACCACAAAAACTAAAAAAATTAACACGTCCATTACTGAATGTTTTAATATTTTTATACACTTTCGTATAAGAAAACTGATTATGACGCATCAAAAGCTGCTATTTTACTAAATTATATTGTTGGCAAAGACAATGCGTCTACTTTTTTATCGTACCAAAGGAAACTTGTAAAAATTATAATTGTGAATTTAAGCCATTGACTTTCGGATGGGGAATGAAGCCCAAAGAGCACTCTTTCATGGTCCCTCCCCAAAGTTTTGCAACGATTTGCAACGACATGGTGGATATATCGGTCATTACTTTGGACATATTGCCACACTTGCTGCTTCGATTCCATTCGCGAACAGTGGTGATATTAACGTGCATTCATGAACCAAAGACTTTGAATGATTTTTTTGAAATTTCTCTAAATCTTAAAAGGTCTCATGAATAAGAAAATCAATATCATCTATAAGCAAAGAGAACAATGAAATTTCGAAAAAATTTGAATGAAATTTTCTCACACATAACCCCAATTTGTTTCCCTCATAAATGATCAAACAAAATTAATATACAGTTTATCAATAATATGTGCAGTAACAAATATAAACTAGTTTGTGAATTGAAATGTCCCAGTATTAACAATTTTCGAAATAGTAGATGGGTTAAAAAAATTAATATTGACAAGGAAAATATTGGAAGTTTGTGACCTTTCCAAGCGTTTTTACCGGGGAAACGAATTTTGAGGGACGTCATTCAAATGTATAGATTTGGAGATGATAAATGAGCTTCTGTACATAGTAGTATGTGCAGCAAAAAGTTCCATTTTGCTTATGAACTGTACCTTAGATGTTGGGAATTAGACATACGTGGTAAATTTCTAGCACTTAAACGGGTAATTTCTAAGTGATGATTGATGTATACTGGTTGAGACACTTCATTCAAGGAAAAACACACTACCGTCTTCTTAATTAAACAAATGTCTCTTACTCTTCTCATTTTGCTGAGAAAAGCTTCCTTCCTACTCGACGGGATGAATGTTTTCTTCTTCTAGTCAGTCCAGAAAGTTGAGCAAAAGTTAGTTGAAACGCTGAAAATATTTCTAAGTATTGCAGAAGAAAAATATAATATTGTTGGATCCGGAAGAAAAAAAAATTATTTGTGGGATGCACATTATCTTTATCAAGTGCACACTGTGATCGCGATGGACTTTAGTCCGTGAGAGCCTTAGCCTGCCAGTGGGCCGTCAAAATTACAGTGCACTCGCTCTTCGCAAATGACGGTAAAGGACTCCCGAGTCTATTGCGTCGCTTCGAGTCTTGGAAATGCACACAATATTCAGGTGCCATACAGGCTACGACGACGCTGGCTATTTTCGTGAATCTACGCTTCTGAGGCGGAAAAGATAAAAGGAATTGAAGGTTTGAGAATTATAAGGGAACTATCTGACATTTTGACACAATTTAGATAAACATGTTTTCGGATTGCATTTTGTGCATAGAACATGGTCTGCCTTTTTTCATTGATCTCGCATATAAAACCGCCAAGTGTGGTAATAATGATCTTGATCTTCTCTTGGGCCAAAATATTAGAAGGGTACTATCTGTTTACGTGATTCCACAACTAGCGCTCTCTGTAGAATTTTAGGCCTACTATCTTTGCTGCAGCCAATACAAAGCAAGGATTATTATTGTTAATAAACAGGAAATTGTATGTTACTATTAAAATCAATTAATATGATAAGTTTCGTCACAGATTTTCTGAAGTATTCAAAAACTATTTGAAATAACTAATGTTAAACATTAAAGATTTTATTTTTTCACTAGGGGGTCAAAGATTGTTCTGGGACGTTTCGAAGAGATAGATTTTTTTCCATATTCGGGCTACAACGAATATATGAACACAAGAGAAAATTGAGGTTTTTAAAGAATGAAACTAGTGGTCTTAAAACAGCACGTAATTTCTCGACCATATTTTCCCGCAAAATTACGCGAAAAGTACTACAATTTTTGAAAAATTCTTTTTAGTTTTAGGAAGGCTCCGAATACATTTTGAACATTTGCAATTTTCGAAAAATCAGCATTTTCAACAAACAAAGGACCTGCACCATTTTATCAAACGTCCTTCACATTATCCAACAACAAAATTTAATCAAAAATAATGAAGCCATTTTTTTGAAAATTTTGGAAATGTCCCCGAGGCTTCATGTAAAGTACCCTCCAAAATTAAAATATCGGTTTCAAATTCAAGGTGTCGCTCATTCGTTGGTTGTTAGTGATTCCGCCGCGTCAATTACTGAGGTCCCTAGTCCCGTAAGTGTAGTGCAGGTTTTCCTCCTCAGGAGCTTCTCCTGAGGAAAGCGAGATCTGGCGCCCATTTACCGTCGGCGATCAAGGAGCCGCGACATCACCCAGTTCTATTGGGCAATATCAATTTTGGAGAAAACCGTCTGAATGGTTTAGCCGCTAAAACCCACAAAACATGGTTTATGGCTACACCAAATGTTAGAATTTTTTCTAAATTTAACAACTGGATTTATCCGCTTTTTCGTTACCAAGACCCTGTAATAAGAGATTTTCTGCCGATAATTTGCCTTTTTTTCGCGTATCATTACAAAACTTTCTCTCTATTCCGTAGCGAAAAAGTAAAAACAATTTTTTGACGTTAATATATAAACGCTTTTATATATTAAGATTGGAAAACGCGAATGGACTTTCCACCTGCAAATATATCTTCTGAGTTGAATTTTTTGCTAAACAAGAGAAACTTCAAACCTTTCATCTTTCTGAAGAAAATTGTGAAGATGAAAAATAACATATGCTGTAATATACGCTGTAAAACAAAATATTAACATTAATGCTTATTTGCTTTTTAAACAACTGTTTTATTGCTCAAAGTGTAGATGTGATTAATTTACAGTTAGTACCATTGTAATTTTACAAAGAACGTACAGGAAAAATGTTACAATAAAAATTATCGTAAACAGGAAAATAAGTTAATGACATATTAAAGTTTTTTAACCTAATTCCTTAATTAAATTTTTAAAGTATTAAGTGAATACATAATTAAAAACTTTGTTTTCATTGTACTGTAAAATGGTGAAAACACAGATAATACCCTTATAATTCTCAACCCTTCATATTATTTAATATTTAACATGCTGGTTTGTTTGTTTTTTCGCATGAAATGACTCACGATGTACACTAATACCAGTATTTATTACTATATTTAATTAATGCATTTTACGCACCCGTCACGTAGTAACTACTTAACTACGAAGAATCCTATGTTAAGCGGCAGCTAGTTTTGTTCGTTGGCAACAGAGTGATGACTGAAACTCACCGTTTGTGGGCAGCAGAAAAACGAGCGCTCGAGGTGGTGGCCCGAAGGACGGTGCTGGAGGTGGCACAAGTTGCCTATGTTCCTCCGACTCCCACGCACTTGCCACAGATAACAGCAAGAGTAACCATAACCCCATTTCTCGTCTCTCTGTTCACAACCATACATCCTGCTTAGAAACAAAATACACCAGGAGATGCTGTGGCCGTTAAGAACTAGAGCTGCATGCCAAAAGGAAAAACAATATATTCAATCGGTTCCCCTCACTACTGCCCCTATTCCGCGACAACAGCTACATATTCCCAAAACTCAGACGCGAAAGATGAAAAAAGTCTTTCTAATATACAGAAAAGAGGAGAGGTCGGGCGATGTGACAGTAAATAGTGAGTCCTCGAAAAGGACATTGAGTCGCCTAAATTTAGTCGCACTCTTTTTCTGATGCACGGAAACGTGGTTTTGGACAGTCAGATTCTTATAGTTTGACATGCACGTTCCCGATCGGGCTGAGTTGACAAAGTTTCAAGAAAAAATCGCAACCAATACAAAACAAATGATAACTTACAAACAGATAATTTCTGGTAATATATTTTAGTCATCTTTCTGTCAACGAAGACGTGAGTGTACGTAGATCAAATGTTTAAAGGCACAGTATTTTTTATTTTCTAAAAAGCAATATTTTATTTCGTGGATCACTTTCTGAATCAATTTGTCATAGCATTCTAACGATTGATCAAAATGCCAAAGAAAATGTTATCGGGCTGCAAATCATTCTTAGTGAAATGCATATTACGTACAGTAAATTTTATTTACTATATCTCTTTGCAATTTTCTAAGAATCAAGTATTTTAACAGACTTTGAACACTGGCAACTTCAAGCACTCGTTCTGTAGTTCAACTATAAAAGGTTTTGGAGACACCACTACACTATAAAATCTGAAAGAGTCTCCTTAAGCTTCTCATTTTATTGAATACTATACTATTATAGTTATCTCATTTACCACTTTAAAAATGTGTGATATTTTCGACATGAGTCAGTTGAATCGTTAATCAAGTATGAACAAAAAGGTTTGCATCACTGTTCTATTTCGTTGACATGCATTTCTAAGAACCACTACTTTAAGAAATAATTATTTAAAGAAATAATTATTTCTTTAAATCATTTAATTTTTTTAAAAGATATAGCAAAACTATTGATTTAAAATAATAAATACCAGACATCTAACAAGAATTAGATACAAGATGAATACATGAGCTTATATGTTGTAACATTGTTCTTTTTAAATGAAAATGTGCTGTACTTCATAGGTAATTACTTCTTTCGTGAGTTATATTCGTATACTCAGCTCAAGTAACCATATAACATAACAGTAAAAAGTGCATGCAACAAACTCAGAATTTTGAACCAGTTGAAGCGAGCTTCTATGCCCATCCAATGGAGTAGAGTCGTGTGGGTGGTGTGTATCGACATATTCACGATCTAACTTCGTGCTCTTATTTTAGTTCTGAGACATACGCTCGGGGAAAGAAATCGATAGCAAATTGCTATGCGGCTTCACTGTAAAGGGATCACGTATGCATTTGGAATGACTGCGATCCACAGAATTCGCTTCTAGTAACAATCGTAAAAAGTTTTGTTTTCAGAGTACAAGAAACATGCCAAGCGTCAGAATTTTATAACGATAAATTGTCAAATTTCAAAAGTATACAAGATTTACCGCGAGAAGTTTCAAAGTGTTATTTCACCAAAAGGATGTGAATTTCGTCTCCATATTTATGACTTCTGTTGTTTACTTTATTGGTAAGAAGTACAAAGTTCTGTAAAAATTATGATATAAGAGGAAAACCTGCAGTGTAGGCAAGCTACCAGAACACATGTTCAACTTCATAACATACAGGAGAGTATATAAACTTTTAATTCAAACACATATTTAAAATTTGGAATCATCATCATTATTGGTTGAACACTAGAAAATATAGTGACGCAACGTGCTATTAGGAGAGTCTACAATCAAAGACGGTCAATAAGTTTAATCAATTGTCTCTCACCTTTTCTATTACAATTTCCCTCAGTCTCACGCGCCCCCCTATGCCACCTGGAAAACACACTGGTCAACCCCAGTTATTTTCTCATCCATAGGTTTCTTTGGTATTTGAAATGACGACCAAGCATCTCAAGCATGTTAGTTGAATCATTAAATATTTTAATCACATGAATTAACACTAACTTAATATTACACAAATGAATTTGTATGTGAAATGTGTGTGTGTATCTTTACTGTGTCTAATATAGTAATTATTATACTGAGTATATAATATCTCCGACACAATGTGATTCTTTCACAGGAGTGAACATGAAGTTTTCCCTTGTGTAAATATTTAAAATGTTTTCAGCGGAAAGAGAAATCTGCTGCTATTGTCTTATTTGCATTCTGGCTTGATTTGTTATCAGAATTTAAAATAAGGCCTAATGCGTGAAAACATTAGTGGGAGCACTGGCTCTACCACCTTTACAGATATTGAACAATACTTACATTTTGCCATAAAACAATGCATTTCTTCCATGAACTATTTAAAACAATGTTATCTTTAAATTAAGCATAAATGATTATTTCCCTTAACACAGTTCAATTTAGAAAAATCCTACTTTTCGAATAACATTTTGATAAAAAAAAAGTGATTGATTTAGAAATATTATTTGATATGTGAAAATACTGCTAAGAAGAACTTTAAAAATAATTTGGGAACAAAAGAAAGTATAAGAAATGAGATAATCAATGTTCCCCATATATTTTATTAAACAAATGCTTTTCTGGCGAGTAGCTAGTAATAAAATAACAAGTTAAATATTCCCGACGCGTTGTTTACTCTCAAATATTGTTATCAAAAATGAATGTGTGTGTGAGAAAAATGAAGTTTTCATCAATTGTTAAAAATCTCTTGACCATTCATTCGAATGTTTATGAGATTTTTAACATTCGAACCATCCATTCGCCACATGTTTATCCCGCAGTTTAATCCTGAGAACCCCCGTCAACTCGAGAGCAGCGGTGGGGCACCGAGCATCATAAATTGCAGCCGGTTCCGTCGCCACGCGCTCGGCGCCAGGCGATGTGTGCACGTGGCCGCGAGGGGGAGGGGGAGGGGAGGGGGAGGGGACGTAAACACAGTGCACAGCACTCGGCGCGCGCCGAGCCCGAGCTCCGGAGCCCGGAGGCGCGGAGTTTCCCCAAACAGCCCGCGGCCACCGAGACGGTCGATGACTGATACGCTGGTGGCACGACGGGGGCGGGGAGGGGGCGAGGCGACCCTTGCAAGGCCGCGGCGGCGGCGTCTCGGCCGGGGGCGGTGGGGGCGGAGCGGAGAGCGCTGCTTTCGCCGCCCACGCGCCCGCCGCCGCCGCCGCCACTCGGGCGAAAGCGGACGCGCCCATGTGGCGCCGACGACGCTCGTGATCGTTTCCGGTGGCCGTAATGCGTGTAGCTGTTAGGAGTCAAGTTTTTTATTTCGAGTCCGAGTTGATGTGAGGGAGATGATGCGAGAACTGGCAGTTCTTTTGCCCAATGTAATATGCCATCGAGTTCGATGGGATGTCACGCAATTTCTATTCCAATGTTGGAATTTCTGTTTAAAGGTAACAAGATCTAGGTGAGCTAAATAAAACATTTCTAAGAATTTAGGGGATAATTTCTTTTAAACTATGGCATTTATATTGTTATTAAATTTCATGTTTACATCAGACTACTTAGTGATCCTGGATATTTAATAGGGTTTTGTGCCATAAATCTACAAATTTGATCCAATTATTATATTGCTGTAAATGAAAGTTATTATACGTCATAAGTGATGTGAAAGTTCTTATAATAAGTTGTAAAAATAAATTAGTGAATAAGTGTGAAGTGAGAGATTACGTCCTCTCTCCAAGTCCTCAACGAGTCTGTTCTAACTCAAAATATTGAAACCCTACATCTAGAATGAAGCAACTGTACACGTGTCTCATTGTTTTCATTGTTTTCTTGAAGAGTTCGTTTCAAGACGAAAGGGAAAGTAAACATACCGGATTAACTCCTTCTAGACTAATACTTGCATCTACACAAATTGATTCTGAATCTGAAATCGTGTAACCGAGCACAAGCCTCACCGCTTTCTCGAAAAATCAGTGATGTACGTTTGAGGAAAGAAGCACCAAAACATGTATAGGGTGAACTTCCTCTAGAGTAGTATTAGCGAAGTTTCTGCAAATCAGAAAGCGCATGGTAATTCGTTTCCTATTTTCTCTTCCGAGTTTCACCGGACAACGTGCACATGACCATGACCACCAAAATTTGAGGATGATTCAACGAGTAGATACATGGAACGCACAGGAAGTAAAGAAAGAAACGGTCCCGAGAGGATCTTAATGCAGAATTTCTCCTGGTGAAATTGCTTCAAATGTTAACATTTTGTTGTCTGTTTCAAGCTGATCAAAGGTCACCACAGACCCAAAGCTTGAAATACGTAATCTTTTGAGTAAAATTTTGAAGCAATGCAGGATGTTCAATTTTTGGATGTCTTTTGTGACACAAGCAAAAGCACTTTTTCATTATTATTTTTTTAATAACACCGAACTTATACTTTTTGGGGGCTTTGTGTCTCTTACTTTTGAGAAGCATGAAAAGAGCTACTGCGAAATTTGAGACCGCGAGAAAGTTTCCTTAAAGCGGAGCGACGACTTTTCTAATGAAACCGCGAAAAAAAAATCAGAATGACTTGTGAATCTGTTTGCTGATAATATCAAAATGAAATCAACGATTAACAAAATCACTCACCTTAATAAATAGTTCTCACGGCAATTTAAGTAAACATTATTTTGATAATGGTTGTAATGTTGAGATAATGATTGGTGTAAGTGTCAAGGTTGGTGAAAATCTCACATCAGTTTCCCACAATGTTTAAAGTTTTCGAATTATGCGTTGAGGCACGTCAGAGATGTAATCATCATCGTCTATCACAAATGTCGAATAAGGAATTTGTAATAATTTAGTCGATAGGTACAAACAATCCCAAATCTCGTTTCACAAGTGGCATGCAAAGAAACTGAGACAGGTTTATTTTACTCTTATTGATTCCAAAACTTACTCGTACAAAATTGTGTTAAAGTGTACAAATATTCTAGAATAGACAATTATTAAATCGACAAAATAATTTAATCCATTAATTTAATGAATTTCCATTATTCGCGCTTACTATTAGTAAGGATCAGGTGGTACTTGATAAACATTATAAATGTTATTAGCTGAAGCAAATATAGCAATATGTCCAAAATATGAATAGAAAAATCAAATTATTTTTATTATGATGCATGTTAATTAACTTTTTTTATTTCTCAAAACGGTGGGAATGCACCTCGATTTACACATCACACTGTCTCTCTTAACGCTTCACGGATAATACTACTCACAAGAAGTTCGCAACAGAAACAATATTAAATTCTGGAATTGTTATTAATTATCCATATGTAAAATTGAACCGAGTAATTTAACTTCCTAACATTTCAGAAGAAGAATCTAGTGCAAGTCGAGGCAAAAACAGGTTCCTTCAGTTCTAATCTTTGGGACGACTCTTTTTTCCATGCTTCCTGATGAAAATATTCTTATGCGTTTAACAATAGAACATTGTTCGAGTAACACTTCTTAAGGAGTGCTTTGTAACTGGATAATAAACAGACGTAGTAAATATGCAAAGGACCTTCTACATTATTATGCGTCAAACACGCACTAATAACTACATTTATTATTTAAAGTCGCTAGTTATTGTTATGAAAATTTAATAGAGCAATAATTGGAGCATTAAGAGGGTATGATTCATGTCAGATACTCCTATTTCAGCGTTTTGTTTCCAATTTCAAGACCCCTCTGACCACAGAAAAAACTCTGACATTAGAAATATGAGTTCACCTTCGATTTCACCATGGCCATGGCTTGGAGAAGGCACCGCGACCTCGACACGGCCTTTCTCGTAGCGCTCCCTTCCTGGTCGTGACATTGCTACCGGTGGCCAAGTGGGCGGAGGATACGTCTTTTGCCGCCGCTGCCCGCATACGGCCTTTCTCCACCCACGCCACCGTGCCACACTCGCCTCCACCACCGTCCCTACCTTTGCCAGCGCCTTCTCCTCCACCACTGCCTTCGCCTCCGCCAACGCCCCCCACACCTCAATCCCTGTCAGAATCAGCACCCACGCCACCGTGCTAATTCGCCTCCGCCACCGTCTCCACCTTTGTCTTTGCGCCTCCCACACCTCGCTCGCCAACGACCCTCAGTAGCCCCCCTGCCACCGACCGCATCACGCCCCCCGCCCGAACCTAACCGCCCACGCCCACTCGTCCCGACCTCACGCCCTTACCACTCGCCTCCGCCACGTCTCCTACTTCCGCACCACCACCCCTCCACCTCGCCACGTCCCCCGCTCCTCCAGCACTGCCTTCGCCTCCGCCAACGCCCCCACTCTTCAATCCCTGTCAGAATCACCGCCGCCTCCTCAGCCAACGTCCCCGCACCTCCACCGCCCTCAGCATTACCACTCGCCTCCGCCTGCTCCTCCACCGTCTCCACCGT
The DNA here is from genome assembly GCA_964035755.1 of Teleogryllus oceanicus. Taxonomy (NCBI): domain Eukaryota; kingdom Metazoa; phylum Arthropoda; class Insecta; order Orthoptera; family Gryllidae; genus Teleogryllus; species Teleogryllus oceanicus. The sequence continues at coordinate 168,711,345 of CAXIVR010000002.1, read as the reverse complement.
GACACAGTCGGCGCCGCCGCTGCCGGTTGGGAAGAAAGCTGAGCGCGCGTCCGCTTACGCAACCGCAGGTGGCGCAGGAGGCGCGGGGGCGCGGTTACTTTCTCGCCGCCGCTCCGGAAGCGCCTCCGCGGCGCCGGCGCTAAGGCACGCGCCGCGCCCCGGGAGCTCCCAGCCGGGGCACTGGGGCGGAGTCTGCGCGCTCCGGCGACACCGCCATTTACATTTTACAGGAAATAAATATTTGTGCAGACACTACGAAGGAGATGGTGCCTACGAGCTATCGTCAATTCTAGTGCAAAGATTTAAAACATTCGAATAAAACTTATATCAATAGTATAAGAGGTTTTATTAAAAAATATTAGGGTATAAATATTTTTTTAAATTTAAAGTCGAGTAAGGAAGCAGGCAAGAAACAGCTTGATCTTCATGCTATTATTATTATTATTATTATTCATTATTATTATTATTATTATTATTATTCTCCACTAATAATACAATATGAGAAGTGTTGTACAACAGAAATATCATTAATAAAAATAATGCTAAGACGCATGGTTGTGACAATGAATAACTGAATATTGCTTCAAATTCTCCAAAGTAAACTGTCTGCTCTCCGAACGGAAAGTTCTTAAAGTAGGTGAAACTCCATTTTCATAAAACTATAAAAGTAGGATTAAAATTACTCCATGCTCACACACTCTTCCGATTGATTGATTACTGATTCCGAGCACGCCAACTACAGAGGTTATTACTCCCGTTTGTGTAGAGCATATTTTCCATCGGGAGGTGGCTGTGATCTTCCCGCACTGAAGGCAAGATCCGGCGCCGACCTACCGTCGGGTGGCGGGATTTCCCTCTAACCAGGACTCTCCCACCAGCGGGGCACCGCCCCAGTCGGGACAAACTCTAAGCTCCCGACCGATCTCTCGAAATATTTAGTAGTGTAATGCATGTTAGTGTAAGTGTGTGTGTGTGTGTGTGTGTGTGTGTGTGTGTGTAAGGGGGTGAGGATAGGACAAGGAAGGGGAAGAAGATCGCGCGCGGCCGTGGCCCGTTTGTTAGGGTATTGCTCCGGCATTCGTCTGGTGTTGATCGGAGAAACCACGGGAAACTACCGACCAGAGAGCCAACCGCTAGAATCTCCTCTTGACAGCGACTGAATTCACTGCCCCATCGGGACTGGAACCAAGGCCCTCCCGGTCAGAGGCACTGCAGTTTCATCAGTTGATGCACTGAGCTACCACTCCCAGTACACTTCCGAGAAATCTCAACTCGCAAAACAATGCATTTGGCCAGGTGAAACGCTTAGAAACAATACTACTACTCTTCACTGATTCTACATGGCGTTCGAAGTACAAAATTTCCCACCCTCTGATAGTAAAATATAATAGAATGGTCGACATTTGTTTAACATTTTTGCATTCTGGTGGATAAAATTGAAACAATACAGGGCTTTTGTAATTCAATTTTTGTTAAAGACCATTGTCTTGTAATATTTCTAAGAAGTAATTAAACAATTATGATAAAGACATTCATACTAAATAAGAAATTAATAAATAGGTTATTTATAGTTAAATATGCATTTATAGGCTCTATAGAATTCGCTTATAATACTCCTAATACCCCAAAATGGTTCTAAAAGATTGTGTTTTGAATCAAATAAATAAAATAACCGTATAGGCAAAAATCTCTGAATTTTACGTGTTTTCTTTTTTCTTAATTCTTACTTTCGGAATCATTAGAAAAATTCAATAAAATGTTTTCACTAATGTTTACTATTCTTTTGAGAATCTCGAATTAATTTTTATGCTTACTGATGCAGCAGAGCGACTTAGTATGAATTCTGCTTGGTTGAAGCAGTTTTGTATTGTAAAGAGCATTCAGAAGTGGAGTTTCTTTCATCTGTTTTTTTCGAACCAAGGGGCTTTAATAATTTTTGGAGTTTAATTTTTGTAGTAATTGAATTTTTAGAATGTTTGATGGCACCCTTGCGTCATGGCAGGTATATGTTGAAGAACGTGTATTAACTATAAATTGCGCTTTTACATAATACGTACTTAATGTTGAATATACATGAATCCATTTGAATTCGATTTTCATTATAAAAGAGATTAATATTAAACCAATGAAATGCCTATTTTACATTATATGCAAAAATTAAATTTTTTGTAAGTAAAATAATTTTAATGCTTTACGGTTAATCATAAAATGAATTATAAACACGAAACTGGAGCATGGTCAAATGTAATTTTATCAAATACGATCTTGTAAAAAGGAAATCGCACTAAGGTCTCATGAATAAGAATAAAAAAGAATTTCCTATCTATGCATGGACTACAAACATTTCTGGATAACAATTTTTAAGCAAGTTTAAGTAACCAATAGAAGATAGAAACAATTCTAAGTTAAAGTAAACAGAAGTGAAGAAATCCGTGCGTAGGAAGGTGTGGTACGTAGTATCTAAAGCAACCTATGATCTCAACACACAAAAGGCACTTAATCTCTCTTCCTCACAGGGTTTATCTCGAACTTATGGTCACACGACCCCCGATCAGTCATCAGATCGTTGTTCAGAGACTTTTTCGATTCGAAACTTCATAAATACCCCATATTACCCCATTTACAAAATCTGTTCGTAGGTTCTTGACAAGAATGACATAGTAAGTACTCGCACACTCACGTGGTATGAGAGACATAAAATTGTTTGGAAAATTTGAAAGGTTATAATTTTATTTAAGAAGCCAGAACAGGCTTTGTTGAACAAAGAAGGTGATGTAAGGAAAAATGAGAAATTCTTTCAAACTTCATTCAGTTACATGTTTTTCAGGAGGCGAGAGCTTGGCATTTCGTGGCAATAATGAGAGTTGGGGATTATCAAATAGATGAAATTTCGTACGGTGAAATAAATGTGATAAACCTGAAGAATCATATGAAAAATTCCACTGGTTTTGTGCAACCTCAACCGAAATTCAAAACGATTTGAATTCAAGTGTGAGCATGCTAATGACCAATGAAACTAAAAATGAAATTTCTGAAGCGTCTCCTTGACACTAGATGAACCTCCTGGTGTAAGCAGCAGAGAACTGTCAACTGTAAATGCATTATCTCTTTCTTACTTTGCGTTATAGATCAATGCTTTCATTTTATAAATTCTGACAATTCGAATGTGTAATGTGTATTGGACAATTTTCAAAACAATCCGAGTGTGAGTGGTTTTATTCCTAAAGTATCAGGGCGCACATTTCTATTTTACCAAATCATTAACCGTAGTCAACATTCTGACCTAACATGAAGTACGTGAACCATTACTACTTTTACTGGATCAGTTTTTATTTTAAAGACCAAATTTGTGTGTGCTCTAAATGCCCAAAATGTCAAATGGTATTTGTCAGTGGGAAATATTAAGTTTTAAATTATTTTCTCATTTCTCGAGTTACATTCCCGAAGTCAAAAATCAGGCAACGTCACTAATTTAGTCATTAGATAACAGCTTTATAATACCAGTTTTTTCAAATTCAAATATTCTGCTCTACCTTTTTGAAAATGAATGACAGTTTTGATTCTTCGGAGGAAAACTAATACTGGATTTGAGTATCTTTTAATTTCAGAAGTATCATTATTAGACATTTTATAGGTAACAAAAGGAGCTTGTAATCTGTTAGGATTCGTACAATAAGAAGTGCTGCAACTTTGGTAACTACCGAAGAAATGGGCACACTTCTAGTAGATCTGTAAATTATAAGAACAAAAGGGAAATTAAACAGTTTGTTACACATTTTATTTTAGGTTATAATTGAAGCAAGGTAGAACAATATCTTCTTCGCAACATCTCTTTCAGTAGATTATAGCTGTGATGTGTAACTTCGATCCTCTTGTAAAAGAACTGTCGATGGTAGGTCTGTAAGCAAACCAATAGTATTAGAATCTTACCAAAGCGATGTACAGAGGGATGAGGGTAAGGAACTGAAAGGAGGTAGAAACTTCTATTTGCTCAAGACCAGCTTTCGTTAAATATATATTTTGAAATTGATAATTGGCTAACTTCCAAAATAAAACTAATTTTAAGACCGTACTGAATGTGTCATTGCGAAGGTTTTCTGTAATCAAGAGCAGACCCCATTCCGTAGCCCATCCCAACCCACCCTATTTTCCGGACACTAAATTTTTTTTATTAAGCCGTCCCGCATAAACCCTTAAACCATTCTGAAGACGGACGAAATGGATGAAAAGGCTTTTTCAAAACCACTAGTGTCAATCTGTTAGTTACGTTCTTTAGATAGTTTCGAATGCGGCGTAGCAAAGTTTTTCAGAATTAAGAGCAGACCCTAATTAGTAGCCCTTCCCCTCCCAACCATTTCTCGATCTGAAAATTAAAGGAATTAATCCATTCACTCTCTACTCTTTAACCCCTTTAATTCTTCAGGCTGAATACGAAACGTAGCGTTAAGTTTTTCCGAGCGATGAGGTTCAAAACTGATCACTGCACGATCTTTAGACAATTTTGAATGCGGCGTAGCAACGTTTTCCTGAAATTAAGAAAGACTAGGATTAGTAACCCTTCCAACACACCATTTTCTGGAGAACTTAAAATAGAAGGTATTAAGCCACTCTCACAATCCACCCTTTAAATTCCTCTAGAGAATTTCATCGGACGAAATGGATGAAAAGGCTGCGTTTTGAAAAGCAGTAGTGTCCAAAACCTGATTTGGAACGTTCTTTACACAGTTTGAATGAGGCGTAGCAAAGTTTTCCTGAAATCAAGAAAGACTAGGATTAGTAACCCTTCCCAACACACCATTTTCTGGAGACCTGCAAAAGGATAACCACCCACACAATCCACCCATAAAATCCCTTTAATTCTTTAGTATGAATGCGAAAAAAACGCGTGCAGTTTTTCAAAAGTTAGCAGGCTCCAAAATCTGACACATTCTTCAGACAGATTGAATGCGGTGTTGCAGTTTTCCTGAAATGAGGAGCAGACCCCGATTAGTATCCGTTCCCCTCCCACCCCTTCTCTTCTGATCTGAAAACTAAAATTTAAGACTCCCATCCGTCACATCCTAGGTGGCCCTCTCCGTGATTTCATGTGGACTTTACTCCTGGATGAGACGAAGAGGATTGAACTGTTTGAGATTTCGTCTTCCTTGCTCACCGATATTTCTCTTCGAGTTTGTGGCGAAGACAAACCTGTAAGCAGAGTTCATTTTAGAGCGAGTGTTGCGTCCAAATACTTCAATTGCGGTCGCATAGTACAATACTCACTTTACTTCGCGAAGGTTCTTGAAGACTTCTGGCTACATGAATTCGACGTTACAGAATAAAGGACATGTTATGACTATCCCTGCCCCCTGTGTCATGTCTACCTATAATTAATCACTTCCCTGGGCGTAATTCCCTCGATGCGAGAACATCGCCTCGAAATACCTCCAAGGATTCCCTCGGTGGAAGGTCCTTCTAGAACGTTTTGCTCCGAGGTCAAGTGCATTCGAAAAGTGTTAGAAGGTACAGCGAACCTCGGAGGAAAACCTTCCAGAACACCTCCAAAACCCGTGAAGGGCATTTTCAACGAAGAGCCCTAAGCTAGCCAGACTGCAAGGGCATCTCCTACGCAAAGGTCCCTACAATGCCCCCACAGCCCAGCGGAGAATAACTAACGAGACTTTATTGCGCCTATTTCAAGCTCAGTTTGTGTGTTTTGTATCTATGAACCTGCAACACAATCACGAACTACGCGACGAAGAAAACTACACTGAAAATAAAGTTGCATTAGACTACTATGACACGAGGAGCCCCGTTACATCTAACTGAGCAGGGCAATGGCTGTACATCCCACCCCAAACATAAGAGTCTGCAAGATAAGAGCTGATACGCCAGTTTATTTGTATTCTTCATGAATTTCTTTTACAGATCATAATGAAAATTTAATGAAATGCAACTAATGAGCAATGTTATATTGTTTAAAACAAAGTGAAATAACTAAAAACTTCGTAAATTGAGCAATAAAACGTCAAATTATATCTCAACAAAACAAGTCAATATTTAAAGTTATTTGTAAATATAATTAATCCTTGCATTTAATACCCTTGCATCGAGTCGAAATATCAGCCCTTGCCTTGACATTTACGCGTTCCCTAAGTACAGCCAAAAGGGAGGAAAGGTGGAGCTCAGCGTACCCTAGGCTCAAGGCTTCGGCTGCGAGAGACCCCAGCGATGGCGACGGCCCTGCCCAGTGCTCCCCATTGCTACAGACCTTCACCCCTCCGCTGCACACTCCGCTAGCGCAACTGCCAGGCGACGAACAGACCCCGAACACCAGCCTCCCTCGACGAAATAACAGTCACGCACTATGCCATTCTACTAACTGCAACGAACTCCTTCCCCTCACGCCGCCACCCGTCGCTCGCCCCTTCGCGTCTCCCCATTGGTTACTCTCCGTCCAGGTTGGAAGTAAACAAATGAACATTCCATATTACATAATTTTTACACACTATTTCAAAACAAAATTATTCTCCGTTTTATATCGCCAAGCAGTATATTTATTTTATTTTCAGTTTTTGAAATGTGGTCATTTACAATCGCGAGACTCAACTTAACTTTCCGCCCCTCTAACGTAAGAGGGAGGGGCTTTCTCCTGACAATGGTAAAGACAGAAGTGCTGAAGGGTTTCCGAATAGAATAATTGTGGTCATTGATAGTTTAATCCAAGTTGTACTGAAAAAAGTATAATCTCAGAATTTTCCTAATCTGAATTTTGAACTGAAATGTATAATGCAGACACCATTGCATAATGTTTTAATCTGAAATTTAAATTATTTTATTTACATAATTTGAGGCATTTAAATAAAGAAAAATTATGGATATATTTCAATTCATTATGAGTCGGCACTGTTCAGTGTACAAACTTGTTCCTTCTTACATTGTTCTTGATTTTTTAAATTTCTAAAACCACATGAAAAATAATTAGTTAAAACAAGCTGATTTGAGCAATGAATTATTTTATGGGCTGACAATCAATTGAATGGAATGCTTTCATTTTCTTAAATATACTAATGAAATTTTTTGGTTCCTTTACGTTTTTTATTTACTTGAGTGCAAACATAAAAAGAAACTGGCCACAAAATAGTTTTTGAGTACTTCCTGAAAGTTGTTATTCAAAGACTAAACAATTTTATTTTGACGTCTCCTCATAATATTAATAATAGATACTTTAAGTAGCAATAAGAACAATAAAATGATGTTTATTATGTTGTTTCCTAAGTATATTAGTCTTTAAAGGGAACTTAAGTTCAACTATAAGATTCTATACTTCCTAACATACTGAGGAATAGATTTAGTCTATTTAATTCGTCGATTACATTAATGGTAAATTATGAAATTATATTCACAATAAAACACAAATATATTTTTATTTTTGACAATCAATAAGGTTATTCGTCAGATAAGTATTTATTTTGCATACACGATGTTTCGCGTGGTTATACGCCTCTTCAGGCATTTTACATTTATTAAAATGTTAGATATGATTTCATCTGAAAGTAAAAATGACAAACAAACTTTTTTGCTATAATACTATAAATAAGCTTTTTTTAAAGCAGGTAACAAAAAAATTCAAGATTTTTTTGTGGTTAGTTCATTAATTATTTTGTGTTTCGAGACGCTCAACTACTACGGCCATCAGTCGTCCTTGTGCAGTGCATATTATATCTGGGGACGTGGCATATATCCCACTTGAGATCTGTGATAGACCTATGCGTGAGATCCGGTGCCAACCTATATGCAACCTTTGGGTTTCCCTCTCAAAGTATTTCCACTCAGCGATGTACTGGGCGAGCCGGTGAAAGCTGTAACCTCCGGACTGGTCTTTGGACACGTATGATAGTTTGATGCAAGTATGCGTGAGTGTATAAAGAGAGAGGAGAGGTAAAAAATAAGGAAGAGATGATCACGTGACGCCCTTGAGGCATTCTCTAGGGTTCTGCTCCTGAATTCACTTAGTATTCATCGGTTAAACCACAGAAAACAACCGATTAGTGCAACCGATCGCCAGAGTTCACTAGACAGCGAATGAATTCGACACATCTATAGTATATTATAGTACAAAAATCCTCACCGTTGGAACTCGAACCCTACGTCCATCCCGCCAGAGACGATGCAGTGGTAGTAGTTCTTTTCCTAAGTTATCTTAGTTGATATGTCATTAGAATACCTAGAGGTGCCAAAACAGCACGTACTTTTCGCCCGTATTTCCACGCAAAATTTCGCGAAAGTACTCAAATTTTCGAAAAATTCCACATGACTTTATTTCAAAACCTACTGTAAGTAACAGATTTCATTAAGGGAAAAAATCTCTATCTTTAATATTTTATTTGTAGGAAGACTCCAACAAATTTCGACTTTTGCGATTTGCACCATTCTCTTAAACGTCGTTCACACAAGAAAATTTGTAAAATGACCCAGGGGATTTATGAAAATGACCTAAAATTAAAATATTGGTTTCAAATTCAAGGGGCCGTGACATCAGCCAGATCGATTGGGGAATATCAATTTTGGAGAAAAACGGCTGAACAGAATTCGTTGTACTCTAATTGACTAAAGTGTCAGAAATGGTATTGGTGAGTGGGGTATATTGAGGAATTTTAAATTATTTTCTCATTTCTCGGGTTACATACCCTAAGCCAAAAATCAGGCTATACCTTATTATATTTATTTATATTTTATTTAGGAGTTTTAGATTTATTGGTCTTTGGAAATGTAGGACCTAAGTTTTGGAATACCATTTGTGTAGTTTTGTGCAGCAGCATTTTTGCTGATGCAGGATACTAGTATAGTTGTATTTGTAAAGAATTCCGAAATGAAATTAATTGCTTTAACGTTGATGAAATCCGACGTTTTGGTATTATTTACTCTGCACAACGTTTGAAAATAAATGCTATTTCGTCTACGACAGATATTCTCTCCTAGTGACTATGGAAATAAATATGTTTTTATTTATGTGTTTATTTTTATAGTACATTAAAATAATGTCAAAATATTACACATTTGAACAAATACAAGTTTGATGCTTAAAAAATACTTCACAGCATGTTTCTCTTCTTTAACTCAATAGTGATGTTTATTAATGAACGATATGTAATAGGTACACATATCTATACGTACCGCTTCCTCGTGTTAAGTAGATTAAATAACTGAGAAGTTATGAGACACAGCTCGCGCAAGGAATTTTATTGCGACTTTCCTTTCTAGGTTAAGGATACACGAACATCCCCTCCCGGCACTGGGAAAGAAAGTTGCCTCGTTCAGAATACTTCCGTGCCGAAGAAATAAGTGGTCCTTGTTGCAAGTGACTCATAATAGTGGAACGAAAACCGAGGAGAAGAGGTGAAACGCACAGCCTAGGAAGTTACAATAAGGAGAGATGCTGAACGTGCAAAGAAAAAAGTAATATCAGAAGTAGCTTGACATACACAGGATGTGCATTAGAATGTTTTCGAAATTATGGAGGCTAGTACAGCCTCATGCGTAGCACAACTCACAAAACTGCCTCGATATGGACGTATCAAGTGAATTTAGCTGAGTCGCTGACTCTGTAGCAACTCTGACCGGGAGGTCCTATAGTATCAGCGACTCTGACAGTTCTCTCGCCACGTTGTGGTACGTCATGAGATCTGCTCTGAAGCAATCAGCTTGCGAGGATTTGTTTACTTTCTCACAGCCAGGGTTCAGCGTTGCCGCTCATCTGATTCACACGAAGTCGCTCGAGAATTGCGCAGATCTCAGTCAACGGCAGTATCCGTGCGAATGAAATGTGCCATTGCCGGTGCGTGCCAGGCCAATTAGTGTGTGACTTCAGAGCGCATTGGTCCGAGACTGAGAGTTTCGTGAGGGGTACGCCCCATGCATCTCGCAAACGCATCTCGTGTTAAAGATTAAAGTGAATTTTTTTAATGTTTACGCGAATATTTTGAGGCAGAAAAGGCGAACGGCGGAATATTTTTACCTCTCAACAATGTTGTGAGTAGAGTTGCGGCTGCACAGAACGAAGCCATCCGGAGCTGACGCGTCAAGTTTTCAACGCGGTTTGGGAGACGATAAGGTTCGGTTGTGTCGAAGGTTATGAACATGCTATGAAGACCTACCATAGCCTGTCGGAAAGTGTTAATGTTTTGATATTTCATTTATCTCTCATGCAGGTGGTGCTATTTGCATAGCAATGCATGGCATCAGCGCATCGAACTGTCAGAGCGCTTTACCCTGCGGTACTGTAGGGTTCGAGTCCCGGCGGTGGCATTTTTTTCGATACTATGTACAGAGCTACGTCGAATAGTAGTAGTTAGCCTGCGTGCGGCTTGAATTATTAGTTATACCCCACGTAGCGATACTATACAGAACTACATCGAATTCAGCTGCTGTCTGGAGAAAAAAAAATCGGTCGACTGCTCTGATCGGTAGTTTTCCGAGTTTTTTCTTATCAATACCAGGCAAACGTCGGAGCAGTATCCTAACAAAAGGGCCACAGACCGCGCGCGATAATCTTTCTTGCCCTATCCTCCTCATATATACACACATTTACTCGCTCTAATGTTGGGAAACCAGTCGGGTGCTTAGGACTTGTCCGAGCTAAGGCGGTGCATCGCTGGGGAGGAAACGGGGGAAGGGGAGATCCTCTGTCAGCCGTCGTGTAGGTCGACGCCGAATCTCACTGTCCATTGGCTATCTCACCATCGTAGGAGAATATCACCGCCACCTCCCGTGAAAAACATGCATACTCTTACGGGACTAATGATCTTACGAGTTGACGCGGAATCACTAATCAAGCAACCGGGAGCGGTAGCTCAGTGCATCAACTGATGTCACTGCAGCGCCTCTGACCGGGAGGTCCTAGGATTAGAGTCCTGACGACGACGGGATTTTCGACACTAGCTTTTCAGCTAGGTCGAATTCACTGGCTGTCTGGAGGAGAATTCTACCGGTCGGCTGCTCTGATCGGTAGTTTTCCGTGGCTTCTTTGATCAACACCAAGCGATGCTGGAGCAGTACCCTAACACACGGGCCACGGACCGCGTGATCTTTCCTTCAACTTCCTTGTCCTATCCTCTCCCCTTACACACACTTACACTAACATGCACTACACTACCACATATTCCGGGAGACCGGTAGGTAGCTTAGAGCTTGTCCCGGCGGTGCTCCGCTGGTGGGAGAGTCCTGGTTAGAACCCCTGCTATCCGACGGTAGGTCGGCACCGGATCTCGCCATCCAGCGGGCGAAGATCACCGCCATCAAACATGCACATAACGGGGCTAATGACCAAAGCAGTTGACATGCCCAGAAACACGAAAAAATCAAATCAAATCAACAATATAGATACTACATATACTATAATAAAGATATTAAATAAATCAGGATTCAGTGGATAAATCAAACATTACAAGAAAAAAAGATGATTAAATATATTCTCGTCTGCTTCTTCTGCTAACGTCTGCTTCTAATATAGTTAAATTCACTGGAATCATCTTTTTTTTCTTGTAATATAATAAAGATATTCATTTTACACGCATACTAGCTGAATACGCAGCATTGCCCTAAATTTATTTAACACAATCAACAATATTAAAAATTTAATTAATTCAATTCATTTTAATTTAATTTAACTATCAATTAAAAAATCATCCTCGCCCCTCTCGCTTCAATTGCTTATCCTGCCGCTGGCGACTATGCCCGGTCTCAATGCCACTAAATTTATTGCGAATTACTGCATTCCTAATAAACATTTTGTGGGGTCATCAGTTTGGATATATTTTCAGATGACTTCTCAAAAGCTTTCGGGTAAAAGTTGAGAGCAATCACTTTCTTCGGTTTATATGTTTTGGGGAAACACACACACATGCAAACACGGAGTGAGGGGTAGCCAGAAGAGCTAAAACCCAAAATGAAAAGTTCAAAAAGGTGTTAACATATAGATCACGTCCCAAAGAACGTAACCCGCTAGCCCTACTGAGATCCTCAAACAGGTTTTTAATGGCCTAGAACCCACCGTTTCTGAGTTACGCACGATGGATCAGCGTAATGTGAATAGCAGATTCCTCGTGCGCCTTCTATCTCATGCACAGCTCTAAATCTACAAACTTCTACATTTTGCGACTTAAATCGATCTGATGCTCTCCTAGCAAGAAATTCCATGAAGTACATCTATGAGGATTGCCGCGGACAAAACCGTCATCTTTCTAGAGCTTATTATAGAGAGCGAAGATTCCTCGACGAAAAGAAGGCTCCTTTCAAAGTGGGAAATTATGAAATAAACTCCAAGATATGGGTTAATTGTGTCTCTGCGTGAGACAAATGTGTACATTCCAAGCAGAGGATATCACACTCTTCAAGAGAAGGAGCGATTGTCGATACCTCTTCTGTGCTATACATACGAGTTATATTCAGCTGATGAATTTGGATCATAGATTTTTGTTAAATAATAAACATATTTCTTATATTGTATATTGTTTTGTAGTGTATATGTGATACTGACAATATTATTTTTTAAATAATTCCATAATTTTAACAAAATATATCGTTAAATCGTGCCAAATAAAGAGAGATAACAAATGAAATCTCTAGGCCTTTTTTTGGGGGGGGGGATGACCCTCATGTCCTCCTCCCCTATCCGCAACACGTTATATTTGCGGGATCACTAAGTAATTGCACTTGCCGGTCCAGTTTCTTTCCCCTTCCAGAAGCGCAATTCAAAGAAAATGAGCGGTGTGCATGCTACTTTTCATCTCATTCGGCTTCTCCAACTTTCGAAGATTTTGTTTGTTTTTTTTCATTTTAATAAATATTTAATTGCAATACTTTATTTGGAACCTTGAGCATGTGCATGCTACTTTTCGGACAACCTTTTGGTGTGGTTTTGATTAGCAGTATTTTTACTCCTCTAAGCCTCTAGTTATTATTATACTATAATTACAGTGTAATTATTTTCATAATAAAAACAAGAATAATTCGAAACTAGAGAAGGTGGCATCCGTTACTTGACTCAAATACTTACGCTCCACTTAACATTGTTTGATATCATCTGTTGCAGATCCCGATCCAAACCCGGAAGAAATTCTCACGTGGAGGAGGAATCCGACCTGCGGACCAGGGCGGACAGCTGAGTGAGAAAGCGAGCCAAGCCACCGATGACGGAGGTCCATTTACCCACCTTACTGGAGTGCTGCTGTCTGCTGGCAATGTACGCCACTAACGTGTCTCGTACATGTTGGTTCTTGTCGCTACAACCAGATGGCAGTGACCAGCTTCAACAGACATGCTACGACATACGAGACTTACGAATTTACTGTAAATTACAACGAATGCTCCTTGATGACTTTCGTCCTGCTAAATACAGTTTTAATGGAATATCTGAGTTTATTCCTTAGAACTAAAAGCTCAAAGAAGTGAAAACCGTACGAACAGGGCTATATCGAAACATAATACTGCGAGGCCCCAAGGATAAATCCCAACAAAGGTGAAACCAAGAAAAAACGGGAAATAGACCTAAGTCACTTCATAACCGAACATTTATGTATATTACATGTTTACATCTTCATATTTTCTTAATATATTCCGCCAACATAAGAGTGTCTATAAATTTCGTTACTAATATGTAAATTTTGTTCGCCCGTTTAGATTTTTCTCCCTATTGTATGGGTTATTTACGATACAGCCTCCAAATCTCCTGACTCTTATTTGTGGATTATCAATACAGTTAATATTTCAAAACAAAAAAGTGTGCGTCAATCACTCATTAGATGTAATAAGTGGATTCGATCGTCGGTTCGGGAGCACGAAATGTATTAAAACCTGTACTTGCAAGTATAAAGCACAATTCGAGGCATACTCAAGTTCCTCCTGTGAACAAAGCCATTCATAATAGTCTGCGCTCATTTCCTATTAATGAGTGAATGTTAATAAATGTAAATAATTAGTTCACCCTTTATTCTATTTGAATATCCTTTTTACTTTGGTTTCCGTGGATTGATTCAAATTTAATAAGTAACAACAGATCAAAGTGCGAAAAACTCCTTAATTTATTCAAATTGAATGTAATGCGTATTTCTACTCTTTAAATTTCTAAATGTTTACCAAAGACATCCTGCGTAAAGAAGAATAAAATTCATTTAAAAATAGAGAAAATAATAAGAAAATGTTGATTTCTGACATGACCAGATCATAGCTTTGTATTTTCTCTTGGAGTTAATACATTTTGATCCACTGTTCCTTACAAATAGATTTTCAGGGATGGAATGTTTATCAACTTCCAAGTTCAAAGTATGTAATGATAGATAAAAGCCTTTTAGAACCTAGAATTTGTATAGTTCACAACGGATCTGATCAACTATGGGAGATGAGAAGCAGCATGGTAAATGCTAATAGGGTATGAACGATCTTGATAATGATAGATCAGAGAACTCTATATTTTCTTCATGAAATAATGTCACAAGGACACAACAAGAACAGTTTTTTAGGAAAATTCTATCACCCGCTATATCTCTATCAAATATTTTACCATTTCGCAACGGATAACATTTAGGTCAGAGGAAAACTAATTAATCGATTCAATTTATCAGTCGTGCGGAAACAGACCCCCTCAGAGTTCTGAGGTATTCATTGTCTCTTACGTCGACGGACCCCTGGTGTATATCGGACCCTGAGATAACCTCACGCCGTATACACCTCTGAATGGAATAATATTTTTTAATGAAGGATTGTCGCTAAAACATTATGAATGGTTCTCAAATAAAACGCTACAAAACGATCCTTCTTTCGTAAAACTGCCGTGAACAACTTAAAAAATCAGAAATAGGCTAGAAAAAAGTAAGACAAGTTTTCAACGTTTAGCTGTTCAACAAGTCATCCACTCAATGGCCGGTTCGGTCTTTTTTTCTCTCTTTTTTTCTCGAAATAGCTGTTACAATTCGGAACTGCATAACTGAACTTTCATCTTCTTCGATAAATTTGTACATAAGATCAATGTATGATCATGAGTAATTTTGGCGCTAAATAATAGATTAATTATAGGATTTACGAAAACAAAAATCTGATCCGAATGGTCTTAATTTCTAAGCTTGCTAAGAATGCTTCACGAATTGTACGTTTTTCGAATTTCATTTAAGTTTTAACAATAACTTATTTAACTTATTTTAAAATGTATCTGATAAAAAGTAAGGATGACGAATTTTTTGAGATATTTCCTTCCTATCCTCCAGAGTTCTTGCGCCAATTGTGATAAATTATTTTTTAAATAATTCTAATTACTTATCTCAAAAGTTTATTCACGAACGCTTACCGCGTCAATGTTTTATTTTAGAGATCGATCATCACCATCAACGATCGCCTTTCGTTGCATCTCGTATAATTACGAGATGCAAACGAAAAATAACATCAATAAATATTCATTATCAACCTAGTTTTATCAGGTACAGTAATGTTAGCTTCATACAAACATTGATAGTTTAAATTTTAATAGTATTTAAATTTTCATGTTAAAAATAAAGTTCACAATCAGTGATCATCAAGAAATGTTTGAGTGTTTTTTTGATTTGAAATTTCTTTAAAAATGAGTTGTCCCATTTACGTTAATAGTAATTCATTAATCAAATAAATAGTGTATTGACTTCACTCTTCATTGAGAAGCTTCTTTCCTAATGTTTCTGTTACATGTACCAAAGAAATTGCGTACATTCTGAATATATGAATCGCATGATGTCCTAGGAATATTAATTTACAATTTGTATACATTCTAGAAACTAACAAGTGAAGCCTTATGGCGTTTCTTGACCGTCTTTTATTGAGTAACAAAAACTACTCATGTTTATTTCAGTTTTCTTGTTATGTCTTATGTCTTTTCAGTTCTTGTCTTGTTATGTTTTATTTGAGTCTTTATTAGCATTCAGAGAGTGTTGAAGTGTATTTATTGTTTTTTATGAATGACAGTGTTATTTTCCCTGAATTTTGTAATTAAATAAGAATTAAAAATATTTTTGAGCATTTTTCCCCATTCCAATTTAGTTTTAGAAAATGGTGATAAGGAGCCTTGCAGAATAATGTATTTTACACCAGATCTTCCTTTCCCAATGAAAAGGTGTAAAGGTAGGCTCGTAAAGCTACCTTCGCTATGTTCAACTGAAGATACCGTTACTTCTGTACAGAGGACCAAATTTTCCACCTCGCAAAAAAGTTATTTTTTATATACGGAAATATCCATTGAAAACTCAAATATTATCGCAACAAAGGCTATGTATATCAAGTATGAAAAGCATTTCAAGCAATACATAAAGGAGACCGACAATAAAATGCAAACTTAATTTGCTAGTATTGACAACTTCAATTTTATCACAACAAACACACGCATGTAAATACAAACGTATGTTCACTATTATTTTCGAGAAACAGGTTCACGGACATAATTAACAAATCTGAAACTTTACACTGTAAAACATAATGTTTATTTAGTCACAAATTGTTCTCAGAACCAGTGGCGGCTGGTGCCCAAACAAACTGGAGTTTGCAGCTCCATCGAATGACGGAAATGTAATATTCAAAATTCAAAACACTAATACATAAAAATAATTAAAACAAAGTTTAATAAAATCAGTGATGAAATATTGCTTACATATTTTTATGCATAGTGTCCGTTACAGGTATATACACCTCCCGCGCACGTAGTTCTGGCTTTGATTGTGTGCACTATTGTGTCGACACGTTTAATATAATAAAATTACTTTATTTCGAAAACGTCAGTGCCCTGGTATATATTGCAATAATGAAAGATCTTCTATACATTTTCGTATTGACAACATTTCTCGCAGCCTGCTGGCAGACTCGCAGCCGCGAAACACTCATTGTGAGAGGCAGGAAGGGACTTCCTTCTAGAACAGCCAACTTTACACAAACAACTCACCAAATGAACGTTTTGAATGAAGAAACCTAATATAAAATGAAAACAAATTCTTCAAATATCATAAACAATGCATTGAATAGCGTCAATAATTGACTAAACTTGTTTACTTTCAATAATCCACAAAATTCATAAAATTAAATTGCAGCTGGTCAGATGAAGGCAGAATATTGGTATTCCCCTCGGACTGCCTTTGTCGCCGTGCAGCGCTCCCCAGCGCTCGGTGATAAGAACCCCCACCCATTTGGTTGCGTCACAAATGGTTGTATTTTCACCCGTGTTAAAGTGAAGGGCCGAAGAGTAAAACATTAAACCTAGTAATAGAGTCAAGAGACAAGAGCGTGGTGCAATGTCTGTGAGTTACCAGACGCCGGAGAGAGCGTCATTTGGACGTTCTTTAGTTCCTAAATAATTTCATACACATCGATATTGCTGCAATATCTCGAACATTGAATGCCAATAAAAGGAAAATGCATATTCCTAAGATACTATAATATCTTTTTCGATTATCTGGGGGTATGTGCGACCGTGCGACCTAAGCATGAGTTGCCACTTCGCAGAATTTCATAATTGCTACGTTTCGGGTAAAGATTTTTCCCATCTTCAAGCACAAAAAATATTATTTTCTATAAATACAGAAAAAATTGTGTTTATATTTCTTCTACATATTACTCATACATTCGGAAACTTTCCAGATGTGAAATAATTGTTATTAAAAACCATTGAATACGATCTGGCCTCCTATTGAGGTTATATATATATATATATATATATATATATATATATATATATATATATATATATATATATATATATATCCCCTCTCTGTAAGTTTTTCAAGTCTTCCCCTTTCCTTCATTGAGGTCCCTTGGGGTTACAATCAGTTACACGTCAGAGCGACTCAGACGCGGAAGGTATACACACCTTATCTGTGAAGTCGTAGGTTTCCGCGGCCAGAGTCATGTAAATGATCTCTGGTGTCCGGGTGACGCCACGACGAAGGCTATGTTGCCGACACAGCCTTCGACGCGGCGTCACCTGGACAGCAAAGCAGGGTTGCCAGATCATTTCTGAGAAAATCCGCCATCGGAGAGATAAAAATAAAATAAAACTTCGACACCACGTGAACATGCGAGAGAGAGAGAGAGAGAGAGAGAGAGAGAGAGAGAGAGAGAGAGAGAGAGAGAGAGAGAGAGAGAGAGAGAGAGAAAAAATAAAGGATTTTTTTCTCAGCTTCATGGTGGCAGCACTGACTGCACCTTGACTTTTCATATTCTCACAGTTTTCTTGTATGTCACTTGTTTTCTTCAGCTCCTGTTGTAGTAATTTCAGAACATTTTATCACGAGTGTCTGTTATTCGTGCGCATCAAAGAAGAAATGGGGGGGTTAAAAAAATATCCGTTTCAAATTCAAGGGGCCGCGACATCAGCTAGATCGATTGAAAAATATCACTTTTGGTGAAAATCCTGCTCATTACTGGTGAAAATTCTAACCTATGGTGTTTCCCACAGATGGACGAACATGCAGACATAAGTTTCGCTGTAAATCAATTCGGTTTCAAGTACCCACAATGCGTGGGTTCTCACACGTGCTACAGGAACGCAATTTACAACCTAAATGAACAAGAACTTCCACCTTTTTTGGAATTAGAGGTTGCAAGACTCCCTCTTCGCTGCATCATTACGTACATTACTTAATATTATGAAAGCAGTATGCTAGAAAGTAAAAATTAGAGAACACGGCATCTCGTCAACTGAACTGAACACAAATGTATAACATTTTTTTTATCTAAAATTAACGCCTTTATATAGACGTTTTATGCAAATGTGTTCTACCTAAAACTTTTACATGACTGTCGTGATGGCGCCTTAACTTTGATTGGATACTTTTGAAAACACAAGGTTGCAATTCTAAATGTTAACCCAAAATGTGTGGGTTAAAAATATAGTTATACACACACACACACACACACACACACACATCGACGACAGTGCCACCTAGTAAATCTAGGTGGCACTGTCGCCGGGTGAGGTGAGGCGGAGGTCAGGTTCAACATTCAGTTTTCTTCGAGGATACGAATTCGTACTTTACTTCGATGAAATCACCTTGTTCTACAAGTATATAGAAAAAAGTCCCACAATTAGAGACCTTTTGCATAAAAACACAGAAAGAAAACGAGTGAGCCATCACGTGTTCTTTGTAGAAAGAAATGTAGAAAGTAGAAATTTAAAAATAATTCATTACTCAGTTTCAGTAAATACCTGTTAATTTAGTGGCTTGGTCTCTATCCGAATTATGTTGGGGTTTATAATTAAAATATTTCAACATTTATTAAAAAACTATATAACATGTATTTATGTCGATGAAGTATGTACATGATTCATAGAAAATTTGTACAGAATGAATGATGAAGTGCAATAAATAACAAAAACAAACACACACACACGACGAAAATATGATATGCTTATCACATCGAGATTATGATGATACGATTTTAGCTAAGATGTATGATGCGATGAGAGCCATCAGATTTGATAAGGTGGTCGTTGCCGTTGAAGTCTCAACAACTGAAACAGAAACGTTAGTATGATTGGCATGTGCATTAAACATAATCCAAATAATGTTCTCAGGTAATTCAATTTAGAAAATAACGAAACACATCTGAGAAAGTATGTTATTTTGCACACACTTTCATTTTCATATTAATGATTTAGAATTCTGCGTTTGTTTTATGTAGAAAAAAGATGAGACAGCTTCATTATAGAGTAAATCTCTCTAAAGTAATGTATGTTCACAAAGTACAGGAATACTAATAAATGACAAGTTTTGCAATTAATGTTAGTACTTCCATCACCATTATTTATGGAAAAGTGAAATTTAAAATGTTAGAAGATATGCAAGAAATGAAAATAAAGGTTCCTTACATTCACAAATCAAAAAATCTGGAGAAATTCTGGTACCAAGTACGCATACACAGGTGTGATTTGTTTTGTCACATTCCACGTTTTCCGTGAATCTTGGAGTGTAACATTGGTCGGTTGACAAACACTCCTCGCCCAGCTCTGAAACAAGAACAATCGACCATTAGGAATTTCTATTTACACACATTCTTCGATAAAATTAACTCCAATGCATAGTAGTTTATTTATAATATAGGCATTTTTTGAGAGAGGAGTCTGAGACATCAGTCTGATAACTGCGCAGAACCAGATTTCTTCTTTCGTCATTCCTTTTAAAAAATTCTGGGAACAAGGTCGAAGTAAAATTGCATCGAACCAACGTTTTAATCTTACATTTGACATGTATCGGAACATATTTGACATGCACCAAACGAATTCTTATACTTTTCTGTTAACGCATTAATAACATTGCGTATGTCGAAAGGAACGCATTGTTATGCAATTAAATGAGAAATAATGAAGGAAATAACCCTGAGTTATGTTGCTTTTTACTTGTTTACTTGTTTTTTACTCGTTTAATAGACCTAGAAAGGAAATGCGTAAATTTGTTATTACCCCAACAGAAATGTTATTACCTCCTAGATACCCTTATATATTACTTAGGTTTTTTACAATTCTAGATATTTTCATGAACAGTAGATATACTTGTTCTTTCTCACGATTCCACTTTTCACTTTCAATCAAAAACATTCATTAAATTTAAAATCATTTCTTTCCTTATAAATTATTCAAAACTTCTACTTCTCATGTTGTTGTAGTTATATGCATATGGAGATTAAAATATTTAAAAAACCTTTCCTTTTTCGATAGATTTAGCAGTATTACCAATTGTAAGGCGTCGTAATATTCCTTGATCGCCGCATGGATCGCTAGAGTCACTGACAAAAACGTCACAGGGCATTTAACAAGGAACTGCGCTACTGTATAAACATGGATTCTGTGATTTTAGTCCCATTAGTGAAAATGTTATCTATGTTACTCCTTAGCTGGAAGGTGGTATCTGGCGCCGACCTACATGTGAGCATGCGGAGGATCTCCTTCCAGATATCAGTCCCAGTAGGGCATTACCTCAATCGTGATAATCTCTAAGCTCCCCACTGGTCTCCCGACATGTGTAGCAGTGTGGTTCGTGAAAGCGCAAGTGTGCGTAAAGGAACATGATAGGGTAAGAAAGAAGAAGTGAAGCTTGCACACGGAACGTGGCCCATTTGTTGGGGTGTCACTCCGGCATTCGTCAGGTCTTCATCGAAAACTGTACGGTTAACTACCGATCAGAGCAGCTGGTCGTTAGACTTCTCCTCCGGACAGCGGCTGTCGAAACTCCACTACCTTCGGGATGTAAACCCTACGACCTGCTGTTCAGAGTCGCTGACCTTCATTGAATTTGATTAGAAATAGCTGTAAGGATTAATCTTAACACATAAAATGGATGTGTGTGTGTGAACACTTTTGAGAAGGAGAGTTTCGCAATATCAAAATGTTACTCCAAATTTGTTTACACCACGGAACATCTACAGAAATGATTTAATTTACAATTTCATTAGGAGCCTTGTCGCGCGTTGCTAAGCAAACCCGGTCGGGATCGGGAGAGAATGGAGGGAGCGGCCAGAGCGGGTAGCGGGTGGTATGGATAGAGCAGGTAGTGCGATAAGCGGAGTGAAAGAGGGCTGTGTGTGTGTGTGTGTGTGGGTGTGTGTGTGTGTGTGAACGGGCAATGGAACGCGTGATAGAGGAGCTTTTTAATAGATTCTATGATTTAAAATTACCCGGCTAAACCGGGCGATAAAGCATTAACATTTCCAGATAATTTATACCGGAATAATACCAAACATCGTAGGTGTCTAATAATGTATACTACACTCCACCGTTTAAAGTTGTAGAGTTGACTTTGAGATTGCTTCACTTTTGGTCATTGAACAAAGATATTTACTTATCTATATGCTTGATAGGATGCATGACCATATCTGAATCACTTTGAAGATAAAAAAGTTGATAAAGATTTTACTTAGCCTCTATCGCTGCAAATGCAAAACTGAGTTTCGAGTCTCGGCAGTTTGCTCAATTCTGTGTTGTAAGAATGTTGTTAACATTCTAAATTTACAAGAGACACGTTAACTGATAATAGAAATTATTGTCAAAAGCCCCCTCTTTCTCTATAACGATCGTAATCTCAGAACAAGTCGCTACAATTTCAATAGCAACTTGAGTAGAATATAACGGTGCCTGATTTGTTATGGTATCAAAATACTTCTGAACTTACTGAAACATGTTACAAAAATATTCATTACTCTTAATATTTTCAAATTCATCCTCCTTTACTTTTGACAATACAAACATTTTTATAGTTAAGTCATTTACACTGTAAGTTGAATATTATTGTACACAGATAGCGCACAGACAGCACAGACAGCTCTTTTCACGAAAACAAAAAGTTATTCCTGAAATGATAAAGACAAGCATGCTATGTTAACTCCTTGTTACTAAATAACAAAATTGCATGTGAGGTTGATACTTTATAATAAATTCGGAAAACAGATGTAGCTGTGTATCAATAATTGTTATTCCTTAATTCCTTTTCGATCTGGCAGACATTGGACCTCCGCCCAAATGAAACCGAGCGAACACAAACGAACTTCCGGGTGGAGAATGAAATTCCGAGAGACGCTGCAAAACTAATTCTGACAATGATCGCTAACGGATCGAAAAGATCTTGAGGAATGAAATTATTGATA
>CAXIVR010000002.1:166063722-166101222 GCA_964035755.1 Teleogryllus oceanicus | reverse complement strand
TTATTTTCTTCCTGTTCGGCAGTTTTACCTTTCAGGGTATGTACATTTTATTTTGTAATACATAACGTTTGGGCATTCACGTTTGAGCATACAACCTCTCACTCTTGTATCTTACTACTAGCTAATTTACAGGATTTAATACTTATATTTCTAATCCCACAAACAATTTGACATACAATATACAAATTTTAAAACATTATACATTCTTAAATCTAGATACACTCTTCATAAAATTGGGATGAAGATTTACATATTTAATACATATTAGTATTTTTATTGTGGGGTTTAAACTTGTCTTTGGGATATCGAGGCAGATTCTTTGGTGATTGTTTAAGTTTTCCCATTGTGAATTTTGTACTGCAAGGAGAGGATGAAAGAAGAGTAAAACAATTATTACAGTTTTTCTTACATGTTCAATTAGGGTTCTATTTGAAGTTCCCTTTGAATATGTGTTTCATATGAACCAAGGGCCTTTGCACATTTTTGTAAAAATTGTTCTGTACTATTTGGAGTTTTCAATGTTGGTTTTAGTTGCATTATTCCATACCGGACAGGCATATGTAGTGATGGTCTAATAATGATTTAATATTAAGATAGCAGATTTCAAATTTAAGGCTGAGCGGAAGTTAATTAATGGTTCGTACAACTTAACTGGTCCAGTTCTTCTATAACGGAATTTGAAATCATTGGATTTGACGGTACTTTTCGCCTGTTAAGGTCTCGTATTCCGTTCTGTCCCATCAATACTCTTTGTCTTCTTTTTTCTATAATGTTATCTCCTAAGTTCTTGCTGGTTATAAATAGTACCTCTACTCTATTTATTTGATATCTTTGATAATATGCATAAGTTGTACAAGAATTGCTAGCGCTTGAATTGCTACCTCTCTAGCGAAGTACTCTATCTCTAAGCATTTCCGTCGATTCCGCCTTTGGACTTTTGCTCGATACATTGCATTTCCTTTACACTTTATTATAACTTGGGATACGTTTTCGTGTTCCTAATTTACAGACCACGGTCTTTACGTGTAAACAAAAACAATAAAAAGTGTTATAGACGGATAAGACTAAAAAAGCCAAATAATTTGTTTTTGTACAATTATTTTGATTAAAATAATTTTCAAATGATTACTACTCCACTCATCTACGAAAAACCAAGTTTGTCATTCTATTTTTAACGTTTATATAATATATATATAATATAATATAATATTATATGTATAAAAAATATATAATTATATATAATTAAATATAATATATATAATTATATATAATTAAATATAATATATAATTATATATAATTATATATAATATATATTATATATAATTAAAAAATAGAATTACATATAATTAAAAAAAGCGTACCAGTCTGAAAACATGCCACTCCATTCTCCTTTGCGATCTGACGTTTACGATGTCCGAAGCAAAGGAATCGCTAGAAGTTTGAAAGTTGTATTTATGGTTTTAAAATCACCAAACCCATTATATTGTTTCGAATTCTATTCGCCGTTTGCGTTGCAACGAATGCGAAAAATAATTCGCGTTGCGCGTATGTCATGCGCATGGGATCCGATAGGAGTTCAACACTCGGCACTCCCACCGAACCATTTCCCTACCGCTGGTGATGTCCTCAGGCTAGCAAGCGAATTTCTGGACTAGCACACCGCGATCGGTTCGCACCGGCTCTCGCAGCCACTGAACGGAGCATGCCTGGCTTTAGAAGCCATCAAATCTACCCGGTGTTTGTAGCGCTACCTAACAGTGACAGCATATTATCTTTCAATATTTTGAAAGGTTAGAAGTGAGCTGAAAATGGATTGATTTTCGATTGTGATTCCGGGTGAGTCAACTTTTTTGGTTATTATTTCCGTAAGTGTAGAGCATGTTTTTTCTCGGGAGATGGCGGTGATCTTCTCCCGCTGGATGGCGAGATCCGGTGCCGACCTACCGTCGGCTAGTGGGGTTTCCTAACCAGGACTCTCCACCAGCGCGGCACCCCCCAGCCGGACAAGCTCTAAGCTCCGACCAGGTCTCCCGGAATATGTGATGTAGTGCATGTTAGTGTAAGTGTGTGTAAGGGAGAGGATAGGACAAGGAAGAGGAAGGACAGATCGCGCGCGGTCCGTGGCCCGTTTGTAGAGGTACTGCTCCAGCATTCGCCTGGTGTTGATCGGAGAAACCATGGAAAACTACCGATCAGAGCAGCCGGCTGCTAGAATTCTCCTCCAGACAGCAGCTGAATTCGACCTAGCTGAAAAGCTAGTGTCGAAAATCCAGCCGCCATCAGGACTCGAACATAGGACCTCCCGGTTAGAGGCGCTGCAGTGACATCAGTTTATGCACTGAGCTACCGCTAGCCAGCTACCGGTGTCCCTCTTGCCTGGGCTTAGTATAATTCCCATGGTAGGAGCGGCATGACGCGAACTCTTCATCGTAACTAGCAAGATCTGCCTGCTTGAGCTTTTCTTCGTCACACAACTACAGAAAGTGGGGCGATTTTAAAGGAAAGCTACAACTATATTTTTGCCTCGACAAGGAATCGAACTTGGGGACCACACAACGGGAAACAAGTACGCTGCTCATGAGCCCTGCCAGTGGTCATCCATCTAATAACTCACATTTATTTTCGAAAAAAAATCAACTACTGAATGGTGCAGTAGTAGTAGTAATACTGCTGAACAAATCACCAAAACAATTTTCATCCGGAAAAATGAAATACTCTCTTATAACACGGCAATCAGTTAAGTTTTATTTGTCAAAAATCTCAGGAATACTGCAATAACATACATGGTATAATAAATATGGATACACAGTACAATAGTTTTTTACATACCATGATTATAAAACAATGCTGTTCCATAACTCAAAACATGAATAGAAACTGTTCCTGCCTGTGTTGCTGCCTCTTTTTATAGCCTTCTTATCGCATTACGTCAGCTGTGTTGTAAGAAGTGACGCACTGTATACGAGAATTCTGTCGGTGACCGCAGCATGAAAATAAGTGGAACAACACAATCAATATTTGTATTTTTTAGCAAAATCGAAACAACAAGAATTTCAGTGTATCTGGATTTCTGCGAGTTCATGGGCATCTAACGAGACCGTAGACACATCTCATACGACCGGAGACTGCATAGTTTTCCTTCCATTTCTGGTCGCGTTTGAAATTATTAATGCAGATTGACAGCACCGAATTTTTCAGATATCAATCATTACTCGCTTTGAGTGATCTGACGAATCATTTTTGATTTAGTTAATAAAGTTTTTGGAGTTTACTCCTTCGATTAAATTTGGTGTAAGTCTTAGATTGATTAGTGATTCCAGGCGCGTTAACTGCTTAGGACGTTCGTCCCGCTAGTGTAGTGCATATAGTATCGCGGGAGGTGGCGGTGGTCTTCCCATGCTGAGATCCGGCGCCGACTTATCTCGTCGGCTTGTAAGGTTTTCCCAATTAGGGATACCAGGTCGGCGCCGGATCTCAGCAGGGGAAGACCACCGCCATTTGCCAAGAAAAAACACGCACCCCACTTACGGGACTAATGACCATAGTAGTTGACGCGCCCGGAATCATTGACAATCAATCAACCCAACCAGGTATCTCTCACCAGTCGCACTAAGCTCTAAGCCCCCTACTAGTCTCCCGGTATGTGTGGAAATGTAGTACATGTAGGTGTAAATGTGTGTAAGTAAGTTGTGAGGATATAGCAAGGAAGAGGAAGGAAAGATCACGCAGTTCGTGGCCCATTTGTTAGGGTACTGCTCCGGTATTCACCTGGTGTTGACTGGAGAAATCACGGACAACTGCTGATCAAAGCAGCCGGCCGCTAGAATTGTCCTGCATTCGACTTAGCTGAAAAGCTAGTGTCGAAAATGCTGCCACCGTCGAGAGTGGAACATTAGAACCTCCCGATCTGCGTACTTTAGTGACATCGGCTGATGCCCTTAGCTACAGAATCCAGTATGAAACCTTTGATTAGCTGCACAGATTTTTGAACATTGACCCATATAGTAAACCCTGGTTATCATGAACTTGCTTAACACGAATTTCGCCTTAACACGAACAAAACTTCAGTCCCCGCAAGGGATTTCGGTAATACGGCCATTTATAATTCTTGGATACACGCATTTTTAGAACACGAACCCGATTATTTTGTTCCCTTGAGTTCATGTTAATGAAGGTTTACTGTATTATCCCCGGCGATTAATCACGCCTTTGATTTGGTTTAGTGACCACCCAGCAGACTGAGGTGGCTGATGTGCGCGTGGGCGTGGGCGTGTGCAGGTGACCATGCTGGGCGCCGCCACCCCGGCCGCGCGCCTGGGCCGCCTGGCGCGCCGTGGCTCGCGCGCGCTCTCCGCGGCCGCCCTCCGGCGCCGCCCGCCCCGTGCAGCTGCGCATCGACGACGCGCACCTCGTGCTGTCCAAGCACTCCATCAACATCCCCGTGGACACGCTGCCCGACCTCGTCTGGCGCAACATGACGAGCTGGCAGGACAGGATCGCCATTGTGAGTCAATCACTATATTGCTGCGTTTGAAGTAAATCAGCTGTTACGGTGTTATCCAATCGGAAGACGAACGCCACCATTATGAGTCACTGTAGTGACGTGTGAGGTCCCATTGTAACAGCTGATCAAATGACAGGCGCAACAAAGTGAAAACCGAGGTATACTTGGATTTAAACAGAACGTCAATTGACATAAATCAGCTATTACGGTGTTCGCCAAACGGGAGGTTGAACGTCATCACAGTGACGTCACAAGAGTTATAATTAGATTGAGACATGATTGATATTTTGATCAACGGGTGTAAATTGTTCTGTAAAGAGATGACAAATAAATGGATAAATAAACACGAATACGATTCAACTTATTTCACTTAAAAAATATTCCGAGAACATGTCAGTGACGGGTTGAAGTACTATCGGACGCACACTTATCCATTTACACACGCCCACATGTACTACAAGCGCAAAGAACATAGACACCGATGAAGACGTCCCCGATATCGACGGCGACGACATTGATATCCATGACTTCAACAACGG
Organism: Teleogryllus oceanicus; assembly: GCA_964035755.1. Lineage (NCBI taxonomy): Eukaryota > Metazoa > Arthropoda > Insecta > Orthoptera > Gryllidae > Teleogryllus > Teleogryllus oceanicus. The sequence continues at coordinate 166,096,178 of CAXIVR010000002.1, read as the reverse complement.
CGACGATATTGACGACCACAATATGGGCAAAGACGACGTTGACGATCACAACACCGAAAAAGACGACCACATTCGTGACTACATTAACAAGACGACGTCGACATCGGACAGCAACGAAGACGACATTGATGCATCAACGATGACATCGACGATGACATAGACGACATCATGAAGACGAGATCGACGACGGTAAAAACAAACAAAACAACTACAAACTAGAGGTGCTACAGAATGGTACAGACTTTCTCGTAGCAATTTTTCCTAATTTCCTTGGTGTGGACTGGCTTTAAGGTCTTGCTGCCATCTATCGTCGCCCAGAGTACTTTTTACATTTTTCTCAACTTTTCAGTTTGTTTTACCTAGAACCGAAATATTACTTTAAAAATATCAAAGAACAGTAAAACCTCGTCTTAAATAGAAATTTTCATTGAAAAATTTGAAGCGGTTTCTAAGAAATGGCGATTAAGTAATACTGTAAATCCGAAATTTGAGCTATTTTTCACAGGAATCTACTAATTTTTCGAAAAGTTCATTTGAAATCATTTAAAGCACCCTCTCAAAAGGAATAATGTGTACAAATCGATGGAAATGTACATATTAACGCGCGTTACGACGGACAGACAGACGGACAGAGCCAAACAGACGGACGAGCCAAACAGACGGACGAAACAAACAGACGGACAGAGACAGACGGACGGACAGAGGACGAGACAGACAGACGGACAGAGGACAGACAAACAGACAGGCAGAGCGACAGACAAACAGACGACACGTATACAGACAGACGGACAGAGAGTAGAACAGACGAGAAGTGACGACAGACGGACTTTTGAAAAAACACTTTTTCGGTATCAGGAGACCCCAAAACGTGTATTTCCGATGAAATCTCGAAATCAATTTTCCACAGAATTACATACTTTCTCCATACTACGTTATACTCTTATATACGTACGTATATATACGTATGTGTACGGGAAAGTGAAAACGGCGGAGGTGATGTGGTGGCGTGGTGATGCAGGAGTGCGGGGTGACGGGCCGGCGCCTGACCTACGCGCAGCTGCGCGACGCGTCGCGGCGCCTGGCGGTGGCGCTGCGGTCGAAGCGCTTGCTGGGCCACGCCGCCCCGAGGAGGAGGGGCAGCCAGCGTGGAGCCGACGCCGCCGTGCTCATGGCCAACGCCCCGAGTTCGCCGCGGTGATGCTGGGCGCCGCGGAGGCCGCGCCGTGCTCTCCACCATCAACCCCGCCTACACGCCAGGTATCACACCCGCCCTTCAACTCTTCCGTCGTCTCCTTATCTTTGTGTCCTCCTACCGGGAGCAGGGGGTTTATTGCATCAATTGATGTTACTGCAGTGCCTCTGACCGGGAGGTCCATGCTTCCGAATCCCGACGGCTGCGGATTTTCGACACTAGTTTTCAGCTAGGTGGAATTCAGTCGCTTCTGGAGGATAACTAGCGGCCGACTGATCTGATCAGTACTTTCCGTTTTTCTCCGATTAACACCAGGCCAATGCCGGAGCAGTACTCTTAAGAAACGGGCCACGGACCGCGCGCGATCTTTCCTTCCTCTTCCTTGTGCAATCCTCACCATTTACACACACACACACACACATACACATTTACCTAATATGCACTATCTAGGAGACCGGGTGGGACTTTAAACTTGTCTCGACTGTGATGGTACCCGCAGGTGGGAGATATCTGTTTGAGGAAAAACCCCGCTAGGCAACGGTAGGTCGGCGCCGGATCTCGCCATCCAGCGGGGGAAGTTCACCGCCACCTCCCGTTGAAAACATGCACTACACTTACGGTACTAATGACATAATTAGTTGACGCGCCCGGAATCATCAATCAACCAATCAATCATGTTCTCCTTTTTCTGTTTCGCCACCCCCTCTTCTTTCTCTTTCTTGTTCTCTCTCTTCGCATTCGCATACTCCTCCTCCTACTTCTTGTTCTTCTACTTCTACTTCTTCGTCTTTTAACCTAATGGCCTATGATATTGGATTAAGAAGCACGTTGTCTTCTACACATAGGTCTATAGCCTAAATCAAGATGGGGGTGTAACTATATTTCTGGACCCTTCGAGACCCGTTTTCCCTTCAAATTTTTAAAATTTCCTTGAGTCATATTTTACTAGGAAATAAAATACATTTTAAAGATAAAGAGACTAGAACTTTAATGATGTGATTAAGATAATTGATTTTTTGTAAGACCATTTACAGGTTTGCCTAGTGATTTGGAAAGTCTCTTCTCCAAATGACGAATATTAATTTTTCTTGTTAACTTAAGAAAAGGGACAAGAAGAAATTTATCATATTTACACAAACAATGTCTTATTAACCGGTTCCTCTTTCGAATTTTTCTGGAGGTCCCCCACCTCCGCCTGTGCACATCCCTATGTTTTCCGTGCTTTTCCACTCTCTTCCTCACGATGTGCCATTGTTATCTCCGGCGACTCGCAATGTTCTCCTGACATATTCATCCCATCCTATCTCTTAGATATACAATTCTATCATATGAATAAGGACTGTCTCTCATAGTAAATTTTTATTCCGTCAGTACTTGATTTACCAATATTTTTTCCCAATTACTTTAACTTTGCAGTCTCTAAATTTCAAAGAGTGGAGATCCCAAGATCGAATTGTGGTTTCTGAGGTAATACAGGGGTGACTGCGTCATGTAAACTAGAAGAAGTAACGGGACTTCTTTAACGTTCTTTTACTACCCAGTTCTATGTTCGAGAATTTAGCTTTTTGACAGTCAAAGGTTCTGTTATCTTTTCTTCAGTGTAAAATAACCCTTCAAGTCCATTAGTGTTGCTTATAATGGCCAGAAAGCAAGCAAGAAAATTGAACAATTAATTGCCATTTGAAACAATGTGTTTCTGACGTGACTCCCGTATCCACGCTTTTCGATTTGTCGGCTTCATGCGACTTCTGTGGCTCGTCTGCACACCCACGGGAGTACGCGGAGAAGTTCTCGGATAGGAAGGGAGTGTGACAATAGAAAGGAAAGAACATGACCAGTAAATATATTTATTATTATTATTATTATTATTATTATTATTATTATTATTATTATTATTATTTCATCAAAAAATTGTTTTCTCAGAGCTCGTTAGCTTGCAGTATCAGTGAAACAGGTTGAAATTCTGGACACTCAATGTCTAATTTATGGAAGACGAAAAGCAGCCCTTTTTGAGATTACTACCATTTTCCTGTTTTTCATTCCACCACACTTTCATCGTGAATCATTATGATCTCCTCTATTCACAAGCTACATTCTGGTCACGTAACGATTCCCATTCACTAGACCTCACTTCAGACACAGATAAGCAAAATAAATGAAAAAATGAAATGTATTTACAATTTATAAGTTGGCGCCTTGTAAGTCGATGAGATGTGATAGCTTTTTCTAAAGTGAATGAGATGTTATGTGCGTTTGCTGCAATGAAGGTGGGATGCCCAGCTGTTGTACAACGTTGTGCGCGTGCTATTTGTGGACGCGGCATGCATACCATTGGCTCAGTGCCCACAGTTGGTATGCGTGCCTAAATAAATGAAGTGTGCAAATGAGGTTGAATGAATGATAACGCCAACTCGTGATGCTATATTTAAGTGATAGTCCGAGTGAGAGAATGAATGATAGCTTGAGTGATGGGTGGATGAATGAGTGAAAATAAAAAATGAATGAACAATAATGACACAATAATTGAATGAACGATTAACGAGAATGAATGAAGTGCCATGCGCTGGTCTCATCCATTGACATTTAACCGTTGCCAGATTTTTGCATACTAAAATCATTCAGAGGCTTCTTGTTACTACTGTGTGTGTGTGTGTGGTGTTCCACGTATGCGGCATGCATGCCATTAGCTTGGCGTCCGCAGTTGCTACACCTGCACAATTGCACATTTCAATAAATTAAAGGAAGGGATACACATAAAATGAATGATAGCGCGAACTTGAGATTCTCTATTTCCGTGATTGTTCAAATGGGAGAATGAATTAGGGAGTGAATGCATTATTGAGTAATGGAAGAGTAGGTGATGAATGGAAGAGTGAGTTAATGACTCGAGCAAACAACAAAGTGAATGGTACCATACATGGGTCTCACCCATTGACACAATCATTTCGAGAACGTGCATACCAGAATCCTCCAGTCAGACATTCCCTGTGGCTAGGTTTATGTGTGGCGTGCGTGTTGCAGAGGAGGCGGGGTGGGAGCTGTCGGACAACGGCGCGCGCGTGGTTTTCGTGAACACGGCGTGCGTGCCATTGGCACAGCGTCCTAGCCGGTGGGCCTGGATAAATGCGCGATTAAAAAAGAAGAGGGAATGAAGACAAAATTAACCAACGTGTGATGCCCCACTTTAATGATTGTTCGAGTGAGAAATGAATGAGGGAGTGAATGCATTATTGAGTAATGGATGAATGAGTGATGGACGGATGGATGGATGGATGGATGAGTGATGGACGGATGGATGGATGAATGAGTGAATAATGAATGGATGAATAGTGATGGATCGATGGATGAATGAGTGTGGATGGATGGATGGATGGATGGATGAATGAGTCAATGAATCGAACAAACGAATGAATGGTGCCATACATAGGTCTCGCCCATTGACACGATCATTTCCAGAGCGTGCATACCAGAATCCTCCAAGCAGGTGTTCCCTGTTGTTACATTTGTGTGCGGCATGCGTGTTGCAGAGGAGGTGGGGCGGCAGCTGTCGGACAACGGCGCGCGGGTGGTGTTCGTGGACGCGGCGTGTGTGCCGTTGGCGCAGGCGGCGCTGGCGCCGCGGCCCGAGCCGGAGCGGCCGCTGCTGGTGCGCGTGGGGCCCGGCGACGCGCCGCCCGGCGTGCTGCGCTTCGAGGACATCACCGGTAAGACAGCACTCCCCCGCCAGCGATAGGGATCTTTCACACAGCAACTGCAAACGAGGCTTGTTGACGTGATATTCAATGGAACCAGTCACAACGGTAAACGTAAGCGTGAACATAAGCGTGCGACGCATCCGTGAAAGTTCGCAAGCTGGTGTTGTTCGTGGAGGTTCGCAAGCTTGTTGCCGTGATATTCAATGGAACCAGTCACAACGGAACGTAACGTAACAAAAGCGTGCGACGTATTCGTGGAAGTTCGCAAGCTGCACGGGCTTAGGTGGCTACGGATGTCAACTGATATCATTGCAGTAACTTTGACCGGGAGACCCAAAGATTATCGACGTTAGCTACGTAGCTAGATCGAATTCAGCCGCTGTCGAAAGGAGAATTCTCGCGGCCGGCTACTCTGTTCGAGAGTTTTCCGTAGTTTCTTCAATCAACACCAGCTGGTCGGGTCAAAGACTACGCGCGAACTTACATTTACATGCATTACACTACCACACGTGTTGGGAGACCAATCGGGGGCTTAGGACTTGTTCCGACTGGGGCGGTGCGTCGCTGGTTGGAAATACCTTGTTGGGGAAAAGCTGCTAGCCGACGTGCATGTGTGTGTGTGTGTGTGTCGGATATCCCCATCCGGCTGTGATCATCACCACCGTTCATGTTCGCGAAATCTGTGAAATCACATCATCGGATAACGCAGCAAGTTAATACTCACGTGTCTTTCACAATGAAACAAACTGTAGGTGGCGGGCTGACCAGTAGTTAAACCATCAGGTGGCGGGCTGACCAGTAGTTAAACAATCAGGTGGCGGGCTGACAAGTAGTTAAACAATCAGGTGGCGGGCTGACCAGTAGTCCACTGACGCTGACCAGTGGAGATTGGCTTCGACGTATAGTGGGCTTCGAAAATTATGTGAGTGATTGAGAACTGGGTAGTCTTGCAGATGAAGTACACCATTGTTTAATAGCCTCATTTAGTCGGCATTCTGGGGTTCCCAAAACTTGTGTTCTGTAAAAATGTACGTTAAGGTAGTCCGTTCTCAGTCTAAAGTCGCCTACGCCCACTGCTCGGGAGAGGTTTGGTCGGTAAAACCGCAGGTAAGCAGATTTTCCCATTCCCCCCCCCCCAATTGACAGCTTTGATATGCGTTTTTTTCCCACTAGTTCATCGCGGAGCTTTGTTCCGAGCGTTGATCTAAGTTCTGAACTAAGATTCTTCTTTGTTTTGAACTAAGATTTGGATGTCTGAAGTAAAGAACAGCCAATGGTTGAAAGAGCTTCTCCTTGCACTGTTCGCAAGCGATGAATAAACAAGAGCATCTCTTCCAGGACCTGGCACGCCGCTGGACAGCCCTGACATCCCCGAGGGTGACCCGAACGCCGTGTGCTGCTGCCCTACAGCTCCGGCCCAAAGGGCTGCCCAAGGGCGTGCTGCTGTCGCACCGCGCGCTCACCGCCAACATGCACCAGATCCAGCACCCGGAGGTGGCGCACATTCGGGAGACCGAGGGTGAGAGTCGCTGGCGACTGATCGTACACGGTCCGTTCAAAATGTAAATAGGATTAAATGTTGTCAAAGAAACTTCGGCACTACGTTTCCAGCGCATTAATTATTAGTTAAATCATTTTCTTAAAACTTTGTGTTGAGATATATATTAAGTTTTGGCCTAATGATTATTCAGAACAATTTAAATGCTATACACGAACGTTTGGATCATTTATTAAGCCTTCATTAGGGCATTTATTCCTATTCTCCTACCTTCACATATGTTAAGAGTCACATAGAGAGTCATTACAATCACATAGAAACATAAGTATCTCCCTCATTTTTACATCCATTTTTTACTATACGCCACGTCTACTAACCGTTTTTTTAAAACTTCCCATCCAAACATTAAAAATTTTCCACCGAAATCGTTTTCAAGGAAATCGTTGCAACACTTTGATGGAGTAAATGAACGGGAAATGATTCCATTTGCAGTTAGACTTAATTACTGAGCAAAAATTATTTAATAAGCAAAACACAGATTCAGGTGGTATTAGGTCTGGCCTGTTCGAAGATTATGACTGCGTGGTAAAGTTCTTCGAAGCCAGGACGTATCCCACCGTATAGCAACCACGACGTCCAAGGCCTGCGCACCGGAGTTTTTAAAAGCCAATATGATGGATTGCTGCTTTTGAAAAAAGTGAAAAGTAAAACATTGGAATATTAAATGAAATATCTTTCAGTACTTATGATGAAATAAGATGCAAACTGGAATTGCTTATATTGGACGATTATTGTCCGGTTACTAATAAGGAAGACTGTATTCTTTTTCAACATATTGATTATAATTGTCTCTAAAATCAAGAATTCAGTTGTGGTGGATAAGGAATTGAAACGCGGTGTTTATTATTGTAAAAAAGTAGTATTAAAACTTGGAGGCATTACAATATTAGATACTGTCTATTTGCAAATGAAATTAGTGATGTTTTCGAAAAGATTAGGATAAAGTTATGTTCTAATACAAGCAGTAATAACAGTCCTCATGATGGTTTTGCTTTAATTTAGACATTTAACTTCAAATCGATACAACAAATTCACAATTTGGCAAACCTGCGACTTTTACGCGTGAAAAAAAAGCATATTTCCCAGGAAAGAAGTGCATTTCAGAACAGTTTAGAGTTTTCCATAATATCTTGTACGCTATTTACCAAATATCCATATTCTTATAAATATTTTGAACATTAGAGTTCTCAATATTTCCTCATCCTAGTGCCATTAGGAGATTGTGTTCTTCATTTGGTTGAGAACCTCAAATGAAACATAGTGAAACAAATTTTTACAAGAAACAAATACTTACATAAATTAAGTAATGGTGAGAAATTAATGAATTCCATGATGGATGAGATACGTTTAAAATCAGGACTTGCAAAATATTTTGGAATCAAAAGTATATGTAGATTAGAACAGAAAGGGTTTCATGTACAGCTCTGGCAACATAAATTAACCGGTACCGTATGCGGTTAAGTTCAGTCTCTGCACAGCTTGGGCAGACCTTCTCGTGACGAAACTTTGCAGGTGGAACCTCACAAACAGCCGCAGTAAATCTCAAAGGGGGGAAAAGTGGCCTAGCAAATCAACGTAATGAAGATGGCGGACGCCGCTAGTTCATACTTGGAAATATTAAAGAAAGAAAAAAAACAACTACATGGGTTGAAACACTTTTATGAATAAGAAAGAGAATTAATCGGAATATATATCTTACATACGTTTAACCAGTGTAAACACCATTATTTTTTAAGATAATGTTAGATAATGAAGATAATGAAGATTACGTTGATACGAGATAAAAATAATGCTCATACACAAATACTATCAATATTATTGTTTATAAATAATCCAAGAACTTGATCATATATCCAGTTTACTATAGATTTTATCGATAGGATATATCGATGGTTGTAAACCAATTATAACTTCAGGTTTGCAATTTTTCACATGTTCATAAAACTTGCAAAAATTGCAAATCCATTTATCTCGTTTAAATCGTATTTTTCGAATCGATTGCAGGCTTCTAGGGAACCATTTAAAACAAAAGCAGCAAACTTCAAAGATTAAGTTTATATTGTGACGTACCGGGTAGGCCGGCTTGTCCGTAGTAAATTTATTTGTAAGGGACAGGTGTTCTTTCTCGTGAATGGGCTCGGGGTTATTAATCAAACACCCCTGTTCCGTGAACAAAGTAAACTGAACTATTTATTAATTCTATACAAATCACTAATGATACAATATCTATGGTGGTCTTTACCCTTTTCTTTATATCGCCCAGAATCACTGTGTCTCTCGATCTTTATATATCGACCGAAGAAATATTTACCGTTACTTCTTCCTACGACGTCGGCTTCCGGGGACTCTCGGGTTGTACTCCTCTGCACGCAGTTCTTTTTAATTTGTGGTACTCCTGATATCACCTATCACTCTGGCAATATGTCCGATCGACTATTGATGGTTATCAAGCACAAATTGTCCGTCGATTAATCTTTCTGCCTCGTTCGTTCGCGATACGTTTTGCTTTTTCGACCGCGGGCAGCTCAGATACGTCTTCCTCGCCGGCGGCCAGCCAGCACTGCCTCCTCGCGGCGTCGTTCCCGCTCGACCAGCCGACCGCCCTTCGCCGCTCGTAACCGTTTGTCTTGGCTAGTAGTGCCCTCTTGCAACCGTTCTGCCGTGTTCTTGCTTGATGCCTCGCCGTTTCTTTGGGTTGGAAACGCGGTGCATCGTACCCCCTCCCCCTTCTTTGTGGATTTTTCTCCAGAAAGTGTGGCTTAATAGTCTATTCTTGTCATTGCCTTCTGTTGTTAGGCAAGGTGTAAATTGTAAAAATTATAATGTCCCACCACTTCTCCTGTTATCAAATTGACCTAGTTTAGCCACGTTTGGGTTTGTTATCTGTTCAATGATGTACGGTCCTCATATAATGGGAAAAAATTTGCGTATAACTAGTTTAGGGTTAGAAACTTTGGGGACACGCAACAATGCTATCTGCCCCTCGTGAAACTCCTTATGTTTTCTTTAACTTTGCCTTCCTGTCCTTACCGCTTGCACTAGGGATTCTGACAATATCTGTTCCAGCTTCGGTGGTCCTTCCTGAGTGACTTCCTCTCTCTCCAGAGCGTATAGTATGTGAGGCGGTTTCCTTTGAAATGTGCTTCCCAGGGCGTCATGCCAATACTGTCATGAGGAATTTGATTCAGCCAGCGATTGATATCGTATTAACTCATTCCACTTCCATGATTCTCATTACAATATGTTCTAAATAGTCTGGATAATTCTTTCATTATCCGTTCTGACGGATTTGATTGAGGGTGTCTCACAGTAGAATGAATCGGTATCCCCCCATGCCCTGTATGCCCTCTATCCACCTTTCACTGGTGAACATCGTTCCGTGGTCAGATAATATCTGTTTGAACGTCCCCGCATTGAATAAATCTTTTCACGACTTTCAAGCAATTATTTGAGTTAATTTTTTCACTGGATATACTTGCAGAACTTCGAGAGACATCCATGATTACAAAAATGTATTTATTCCCGTTCGTCGTTCCAGGCAAAGGTCCGTATGCATCCAACGCAGCCAACTCGTTTTTCTCTTTTGGTATAATGTGATGCATCGGCCCGTCATATTTGCGGTTGGGATATTTAGCTTTGAGACATGTAATGCATGAGCTTACTGTTCTCATTTGCCCTCATTCCTTCCAATAGCATAAAGCTTGTATTGTTTGGAATGTCTTCTTGGCACCGAAATGTGCCAACGACGTTGCACGAATTCAATTAATTCACCAGTGCAATTTCGTGGAACCCAAATCCTCCATGTGTCTGGATTCTCTTTGGTCTTGATCAGTACTGCTTCTTGTACTACTTTCCAGCGGTGTTGATTTCTTCTAAGTGCCGCTACGTCCACGTCGTCCTCGGCTAGTTGTCCTTGCTTAAATCTTCTTCACCTTGTAGATTTCATCATCCCTTTCTTGTAATGTTACTAAGTCCTCCCAATCAAATAACGGTGATCTTGATATACCCAATTCGATCACCATTACACAAATTCTCTCGCATTGGCGTATCTGGCTTCCTACCTGGCTCTTTGCGGCTTAATAAGTCCGGCAAATGGTTAATAGTTCCTTTGCAATGTTCTATATCGAATGAGTACTCTTGCAATGCCATCACCATCGATGTAGCCGATCGTTTTGTAAGTGGCATCTACTCAAAACGTTAATGCTTGATGGTCAGTACGTACTTTGAAATGTCGTCCTTTCAAATACGGCTTAAATTGGATATTGCCCACACTATAGCGTTGGCTTCCTTTTCCGTCGCCGAAAATCGTAACTCAGGTCCTTCAGGGTTCGGCTGATAATAGACACGATTTTCTCTTGTGCATCGATAACTTGGTACAGCATCGCCCCAATCCCAAAGTCGCTCTGTCAGTTTGGACGATACATGCTTTTGAAAAATCGGGCTGGGCTATACAGCAGCTGTTATAAAACATGTCTTTTACTCTATCAAATGCCTCTGGTAGGCGTCATCCCATTTCCATTTTGGCCCTTTTTGCAGTTGGTAGAACGGATACATAACGTCCGCAAATTTGGACAAAATCTCGAGTAATAATTGCATGTCAATGAACCTGCGCACTTGCTTATTCGTTCTCGGTGGCGGTAAGTTTCTGATTTCTTCAGCGGTTTCGGGTCTAATGCTTATCCCTTCGGTTGATATGACGTACCCAAGGAATTCAATCTTCTTGGTGAACCACGTTGATTTCCTCAGATTTAACACCAGGTTATTCTCTAGTAGAATCTGGAGCAGTTCTTGCAAATCTTGGAAGTGTTATCGATGGATTTTGCCTGCAGGACAATATCATCCACGTACGTTGTGACTCGGTTCTGCATCTTTCCTTGTAATATTTGATCTACGCACTGAATCAGTGCCGCTCCGCTATTCCGTAGCCCAAACGGTACACTACAAAACACATAGCATATTCCCTCGAATGAAAACCCCGTATATTTCTGGTCTTCTTCAGCAACTTGCATTTGCCAATAAGCCTTACTGAAATCTGTACTCGAAAACATCATACTACCCCCAAATCTTTGTAATGCTTCTTCCACTGACAGGGGTGCATCCCTAAATGGGAGCGTCACTGCATTTAACCGCCGAGCATCTAAGCATAATCGCAATCCTCCGTCCTTCTTCTTTACGATTACAATGGGATTCGTGTACGACGTATTTGCTTTCTTGATAATGCCGTCGCTCACCATGGATGCCAGCAACTCTGCTACTTCTTGCTTCAATACTACCGGTATCGGTAGTTTCGCTGCCTAAAGGGAGGTAATCTGTAAGTTGTACACGGAATTCAAATCCCTGATCGGTGCCCGATTCTTCTGAAATACCCTTTTGTTTTCTATCAGTAGGTCTAACAGCCTAGTTTTCTGCTGGGCTTCCAATACTTCTATCTGGTCAACCTGTTGTTTCAATCTTTCTTCTATCCCCTCCTCCGATAACACGCCCGTACATATTTCCAATTCCTCTCCCATTCCCATGTCCATCTCGATTCTCTGGCTTCCTAGTTCTACCACTCCGTGGTCAAGATCAATAATCGCGCGTCGTTCGGATAAAAAATCTGTCCCTATAATCATCGGATACAACAACCTCTTTACTACTAGAGCTACCACTTCGTACTTCTGATCGCCAATTTCAGCATTAAACATTATTTGTTTCGTGATAGGGCTTGACTTCTTCTGGTGGCTCCTATCACGTACGCCCTATTCATGGGCAAGCACATTCTGCTTTCCTTTCGCAATCAACTTATTATAAAATTCCTCTGATATAACTGTTGTAGTACATCCAGTATCAACCAGTGCTTCCGTTACCACCCCTTCGCATTCTACTTTGATCGTGGGACATTTTCTCATGCGAACTTCCGAACTTTTTTTTCTCTGCCACGGTTGTGATTCATAGGACACCGACTGAATCGTATTGATAGGGACCACATTCAGCTCTTCTTCCCTTGTGTCCGTCATGGGGTCGCCTATCATCACGGACTCTATCTGTTTAAAGATGTTCCCTGTCCTCCACTTGGACCAGGCCGTGTTGATTGATTGGGCGCACCTCGGTTCGTTCCTCTCTCTTCTTCTCGACGGTTTGGGTTTTGTCCACCCCAATCCGGTCTTTGGTTACTCGGTTCCGATTGCCACCGGCTTCCTGTCTCGTGTCGCGTCCACTGGTTGCCTGCCCCACCACCATTCCCTTGTCTATTGACTGGTTCCAGTTCTTACCGCGTTCACGTTTCCTTCCCTCTTATTCTTCAGGTTAAATCATATCCTCCTAATGCGTTCATAAAGCTCTCTAAATTGGTATGGTTCGAACTTCCATAATTATTTTGGATCGACACGAAACGACGTGTCAATAACACATAATTTCTTGATCACTCATTGGGGGACGTAGTGTCCTACAATCTCCAACACGTTGCGTCGCATATTCCCGCAGAGTTCCCATCGACTGAGTTCATTCACCATTCATTAGATTTAACTTCACATGCATTTGAATCTCATCGTTCCAATACCGCTCATAGAATCGGTCTTGAAATTCCTTCAGCGTCCCCGGAAATACATCAAAGTGTCGGCCCACGTCCGGCATTCCCCTCAACATCAAATACAAAAACTGGACCTTGCATCTTTCCGATGTGTTGATCACGGCTAGGTGTCGTTCCGCTGCCCGCATGAAGGCGCATGGGTTTTCTCGACCATCTCCCGAAAACTTCAATGATTTCGGAGGCGTAAAAGTGGGTATTCCGCCCGCACTGATCGGCGTCGTCCGGCATTCTTTGATTAGCTCCACATCGGATTGCAGGGATGATACTCTTTCTTCGCACATTCGTATATCTCCCTTTATTTCTTCTTTAATTAATTGCTGCATCATTTTGGTGTCTTCTTCCCTTTTGCGCACCTCCTTGCTTTGTGCGGTAATCTTCTCCTCAAGTTGTTGATGTAGGTCGGTTTTCAACTCCCCGCCCAATTTGTCAATCTGGGATTCTATCTTCTGATCCTGCTCTACAAACTTACTGGCGATGGATTGGTTTTGAATCTCGACCTGTTCCGCTATCTTCTTCATTTTCTGCTGGGTTTCCTCGATTTGCTTGTTAAGAGGTCCTATTTGTTTTTTAATTTCCTCCATTAACTTTCCGTTCTGTTCCTCGATTGCCTTCTTTTGTTCTTCAATCATCGTAATTTGTTGTTCCGCCTTTCTATCCTGTTCTTCGCTAATTTCTCAATTCGTTCTTCAATCGCCATTAGCCGCTTTTCGGATCTTTTCTCTTGTTCCTCTGCCGTTTTATCAAGTCGGTCTCTAATCATTTTCTTTATTAACATCAAATCTGATGATATCTTTGCTTAGTGTTCCTGACTTGGGTTCCCTGCTACCTGGTTCATCGGCGTTGATGTGACTTTTACCTCTTCATCAAAACAATCGCCCGACGTATCCTCTAATTTACTTCAACTCCAGGACTCCTACTATCAGGAACGTACTTCGCCGATTCCTTCATCCGAGTCTACACACTCTATCTTCTCATTCCGTTCTAACGTCGCCTTTGAGCCTCCATTTGCTGTCGCAATCTAATTTCTTGTCTTCACTGCTTCGTATCGTTCATCATTCTCTCAATCGCTTTTACTGCTTCCGCGCTTGCAATGCCGCCCTCAGCTCGTCTCTACGCTCGCAATACTACTGCAACTGTTCCCCAATTTAATTAATCTAATTCCCAAGTAATTGTATTGAAACAATGACCTATCAGTGATTCTAGGCATTAGCTGAATACACTATTCGTTTTAATTTTTGCATGACAATCACAATTGTATAGTCTACTATGACAACTTTTCACTATACAGTTACCACATATGACATACAAATATCCACTCTCTGCAAATAAATGTTAACATCACCTATGCACATAAATTCACTACACAAAAATACCCTTCATAAACACATCACATATCAAAATAATACAAATAACACTTCTGGAAAATTCCTGAAAACATTGGCATACACAACTTCAATTCAAATTCACAACAATAATCCACAGTCTCATTTCACACACTCCTACAGCTTCCCTCAATAATGACACACAAAATACACTGTATGCAGTTTTCAAACATTACCCCAACATTCCAACAAATCAATATTAATTCCCTTCACTATTAATTACTTTCCATACACTGCTAATAAACAATGCCCCTCTACACCTGGGCTATACTCCTTTTAGATGATTGTGACAGTTATCTTGTAAGATTCATGCCCATATGCTCAAAATAATTAGCATATACAATTTACACCAAAATGACATTAACTTCTCTTGTATTCATTACACTTTCCTACAAATTCTACTAATTTCCTTGCTTTATCCAATATTGAGAAACAATTCACTTAACTATGGTATGTTATCATGTACACAAATAATTATTCTAACAAACACAATATTTATACACACTGTTTTCTCTTTACACATACATAATAGGTACTCTGCATACTGTTTTCTGGATTGACTGACCACATATTTAACTAAATAACATTTACATTCCCAATTACCATTTGCCTGTCAATATTTCTATAATTGCTTTATATTTCCTCAACAGTATTTACCTTTACATAAATGACAATAATAAATTTATACTACTTTTTCCCAGTAAGCAACTGCACATGCACACTGTTTTATTTCAATATTTCCTGTTAAAACTGTTATGTTTCTTAAAATTATTACACAAGTTTGTTAATTCAAGAGTCATTAGTTTTATTCCCCTCCAATTATATGAATTCTCGGTACTGTCTTCAATTTATTGCAACACTATGTAAATACCCTTGTTAAATTAATCCCCCAGCCACATTTCTTAAATACGAGTCCATACTGTTCGGGCGCCAACTGTGACGTACCAGGTAGGCGCTTGTCCGCAGTAAATTTATTTATGAGGACAGGTGTTCTTTCTCGTAGAATGGCTCGGGGTTTAATCAAACACCCCTGTTCCGTGAACAAAGTAAACTGAACTATTTATTAATTCTATACAAATCACTAATGATACAATATCTATGGTGGTCTTTACCCTTTTCTTTTATATCGCCCAGAATCACTGTTAGTCTCTCGATCTTATATCGACTGAAGAAATATTTACCGTTACTTCTTCCCCTACGAGCGTCGGCGGCTTCGGGGACTCTCGGGTTGTACTCCTCTGCACGCAAGTTCTTTTAATTTGTGGTACTCCTGATATCAGCTATCACTCTGGCAATATGTCCGATCGACTATTGATGGTTATCAAGCACAAATTGTCCGTCAGTTAATCTTTCTGCACTCGTTCGTTCGCGATACGTTTTTGCTTTTCGACCGCGGAGCAGCTCCAGATACGTCCTTCCTCGCCGGCGGCCAGCCAGACACCCTCCTCGCGGTGTCGTTCCCACGCTCCGGGCCAACCGACCACCTTCGCCGCTCGCAACCGTTTTTCTTGGCTAGCGAGTGCCCTCTTGCAACCGTTCTGCCGTGTTCTTGCTTGATGCCTCGCCGTTTCTTTGGGTGGAAACGCGGTGCGTTTCAATATACAGTATTTTAGCACCAATTAAAGTTGTTATTAGCAATAATTTTGAATCTCTGGTAAAAATTGTTATTTTGCAATATTCACCTCAGAGACAATTTGGGAACATTTGCGAGGAGGAATTGCGCGGATTTCGAAATTGTTTATAAAATTGTTAATTGTTACAAAATTGTTAATTTGCAGTTTTCTATTCTGCGATATCAGAGAACCCTCACATTTTATAATTTCAAAAACTTGGAAATTGTTTTTAAATTGGCAAATTTTGAAAAAGACAGTTTATTGTATTTTCTAAATTACCTTTAAACGAAATGCAACATTCCGCAATCAGATCGGCACTATCGTCTTTCGTTTTCGAGATACATAATGGTTTATAGGAAATTAGCATCTCATGACAACTGGCTTGGCTCAATTTGGCTGTCAATCCCTACGCCACAGCTCAAGTTCCACGCAAGATTTTTGTACAAACCGTTTTGCTACGGCTCGCTTAGTTTCTCAGCCACATACATTTGATGTTCCTAACGGGGGTGGAGTGGACACAAACGGTCACAACGATCGCATATATTGCCTTGAAAATTGTTGCTGGTTAGATAATCCCGGTTTTCACATCTCTAATTTTTCATTTTCTTCTAAATACTATAAGTTCCGTTTGTTTAGCTTAGCAACTACCGCTTAAATTTTAAAAATATTACTTTGTTCGGCTATCGACCAATCCCGAACTTGGGAGGAAGAAAGAGTCAGCAAATTGAATTCCAGAAATACCTCCTCCTGAAAATTGCCTCCTTTCACTACACATTTGCAAGCGAAGTAGGCGGAGCGTCTTGTAAGCACGAATCATAGTACTCTCTTCCCCTTTATCCACCTTGTTAGGTAGCCAATTCTTCACATGTAAAATTGCGTATTAATTTGTGAAACATAATTCAAGTTAAATAATAAGGAAACAATAGGTTTGCATAATGTATTATATACATAAAAATATAGACATCAAGACCCCCGGCTTCACAGTTTTCACACGTTCCAAAAATGTAAATACATTGATATAACATTCACAATTTCATTCTAAGCAGTAAGCCTGCTGCCTTTAGAAGCAATTACCATTAGCATCGAGTATGCTAAAAGTTAATAATACCATTACAGCAGAGTATTGGTATTTATTTATGGACTTTGTAATTGAAGGAATATGAACTTAAGAATGTAGTTGACAAAATATCAATGAAGGTGAAAGATCGTAATTAAAACACATTTTTAAAATTCAATTATCCAAGATTCAGAACAGTTCCTACAAGTATTCATTTCCATTCGACACTGACTTGCCAATGCTGTTTGACATTATCGATAAACCATGCTCTATGACTGCGCTTCTTCTCGGGATACTCCCCTCTTCAGCCCACCTCTGGAGGCATCTGACGAAAGTTGTATGGTGACAATTTTCATGTGTTTTTCAACACCATCAATACACATGCTGGAGATTGATTTCCTAATGTAATACTTCTTAAATATTAAACTTTAAAATACATTCATTTAAAATTTTGTCTGAAAATGCCAGTAGTTTTTGCGAGTTTTGAAGAGTTTGCTCTGGTGTCTAGGACACCGTGATATTCAAGAAACTACACAAGTGATTTGTCCACCTGCAGTATCGTAGTGTGATTGATTGGGGGCGTTTTGATGTGTTCAAATCCTAGCCCGCATCGTATTTTTAAAAAAATTGTACATTAATGCATGTATGTGGCAAATGACTTTGAAATCAATTGTAGACATGGGATTTATATATTGTTTTGATTTTCAATAATTATATATTTTCTGGTCTCTTGGATGTCGTTTCGTTAAGAGTTTTATTACAAGAATGAAGTGTTAGTAGTGCAAACGTTTTAATATATTACGAACCCGTTACTACTAAAGAACAGTTTTTTCTATTTTATTTGTAGTCAGATGAACAGAAAGAGAATAAGTGTGTCTATGGTACGTTTTTTTTTTTCAATTAAATTTTTTTTTATTATCTAGTGATTACCTACTGCAATGGATCTCTGATTTTCTGACAGAAATCTGTTACTCTTCGAGAAGTTCGGTGAAGTAACTGCTGGTGCTTCAGGATGGCACTTACATTTTCTTAAAAGTTAGTCACTCCATGGCTTATGGCGGAAAAGTACGTGCTGTTTTAGCAATACTAATTCAATTAAATAAATTGCCACATTTATTAACCAGAAGTCAAGTAGAAAGCTTACATTTACTATACGAACGAATAATATGAAATTGTTGAATATTTGTAATGTTGAAAAAGTAAAACTTTGTAATGGAAATAAGATTTATTATGCTTTTAAGCACACTTTGCAAAGCATTCGATAGCTCAGTGACATCGTTTCAGTGCTCTCTGTAGCGTCACTAACCGGAAGACCCTGGAGTTGGACTGTCGACGGTGACAGGTGTTGGACTGTAGTTACATATGTAGGTCGACAAAATTTGGCGCCGTTTGGAAAAAAATTTGAAAATGGAGGAGGAAACTAGGAGTTTCAACTAAATTACCCCCAAAATTTAAAGAACTATTTTCACTAAATCGCAGCGCCTTGATTCGGGCCAGATCGATTATAGAAATTCATTTTTTTTAATTTCTACGAATAATGTAGACACTAGTGTTGTTTACAGACACTCAGACAAACAAATAGACCAGCGGACACACGGACGGACAAACTTTTAGAATAAAAACAACACTTTCTGTAACGGAAGACCGCTAAACGTATAATTATGTTGAAATCTCGAAATCGATTTACTGCAATATTACATATTACCTCTCTAAATAGTTTTTCACTTGTTAAAGAACTGATATTTATAGACAATCTTCCAACTGGAGAAAGTAGACCTCCCTTCTTACTGGATAGTGTATTAATTAAATATATATTTTCGTCTGTGAGCCACAATTTTACTTCGCACAGTTAGACGGCCATCTTAAATGACTGCTCAGGACTTGTATGTCTAGGTGGCGTGGCCTAGAGAGACTTGTAGACGTAATACATATTATCATGATGGGGAATCGAACTGCCAACAATGTTCTGTTTCGCACGACTCCTTTATCTTAATCATACAAGTCTCTTAAGTGAATGATGTACGAGAAGAATCGTTTTAACTTTAATCGTTTTCTACTTTTCTCATAGAGAATTTCGTTTTTCGTATCCGGATCGTTCTTGAGAACTGAAGATTCATAGTTATTACAAGGAGCAATAAAAATATCGAAGTTCAAGTAACGTAATCCACCCTCCGGGTCAACTCGTAAATCGATTGACGCTTGTCGTCTATCTAATATATCAAACCTTGTACCCATTAAGAAATATTTCCCATCAATTATTAAATCACACGAGATTCATACATAGTAACTCTCATTAACACATTTATAAATGATGTGTTTGAACAATCCCTGCGACCCTTCAATCCGGCGAGGTATGGACCTTGTTACCCACATTTGCATCTCTAATAATTATGTTGTGATAAATCATTTACTCTTGTGTACGTTGTGATAAAACTTTTGCTCTGTTCGTTAGTCCTCCCTCGACATGGTCTGTTTTTCTGGCAATCTCGTATTTGACACAGCTCTACGCTCTCTTTTAGTTAAAAAATGTGGTCTTCTCTTCCAGCGCCAAGAATATTAAAACTGTATTGTGAGAACTCGTTTCAAACGCGGCTTATTTTAACAATTTATCCAGCCTTTCGATTTTCTGACTGAAGACACATTTCCTCTGTTTGAAATCAACGAAAATGTTTTCGCAGGCGACTTCCAAGATGTGATCCCCGCCGTGCTGCCCTTCTTTCACATCTACGGCATGGTGGTGATACTGCTCAATTCGCTGTGCATGGGGGCGAAGGTCATCTCGCTGCCCAAGTTTGATCCCGTGGGGTTCGTGCGCACCATGATCGAAAAGAAGGTAATGCCGCCCGCAGTTGGTTTCAGTGAATGTAGTGATTTGAAATTCTCTTTAATTCCCTAAAAATGCTTCTCGAAGAAACAAGATACTATCGTGAAGTGAAACTACTAACAAAAGTGATAACTATCCAGTAACCTAATGGCTCAAATTTGAGACTTGTACAGTTCATGTCACCTGTGCTAATGACTCACATTGTAGTTGCAGTCATATTTACTTTTATAATTCCCTTTTGGACTGCATTGAATATTCTGTGCCCTCAAACTAGCATCTGGGTGGCTCTGAACTCGACGCTCTTGGCCTTCCTCGAAACCTTAGGGTGCTCCTCCATTTAGGAGCTTTCACCAGTGGCGGCTGGTGCCCCAACAAAGGGAGGTTGCACTTCCATCGAATGGAAATTCCATGGAAATTTCAGTTCCAATGACGGAACTGAAATTTCCACTATTCAAAATACGAATATATAATAAAAATGCATGAAATTCAAATCAATTAAAACTAAGCTAAATAAAAGTCTGTATTGAATCAGTGCTTACATAATTTTGGCATGGTGTCCGCGGAATAGTGTACACCTGCCGCGCAAGTGGTTCTGGCTTTAATTTCCATTGGGCACTTCAGTGCGATCCATTACATTGCAATAAGCACTATTGCTTCGACACGTTTCACACAAATAAAATTATTTTATTTCAAAACCTTCACTACCATGGTATATTTGGCAATAATGAAAGATCTTCGACGCATATTCGTATTCACAAGAACGTTCGTAAACGTTCAAAAACAAATTCTTCAAGTATCATAAACAACGCATTGAATTTCGTCGATAATGGACTGAACTTGTGTTCTTCCAATAACAAGTGAAATTCATGAAACTGCGTTGCAGCGATTCAGACGAAGGCAGAGTATGAGTATTCGCCTGAGACTCTCCGTCGCCGCGGAGCGCTAGACAGCGTCACTTGCCTGGTTGTGTCAACAAATTGCAGCATGTTCCCCATGCTAAATGGAAGGGCCAAAGAGTAAAACAGTAAACTCCGTAATACAGCTAAGAGCGATGAGCACAGTGCAGTCCCTGGCAAGGCACGAGACACCGAAGAGAGCGCCAGTTGGATGCTCTTGGTTTCGAAATTATTTCATATACATCGATATTGTTGCAATATCTTGGATATTCGATGTACATAATTAAAATAAAAATGTATATTCCTAAGATATGAGATCCTTCTATTTTCTGGGGGTTTTGCAACCTAAGGACGAGCCGCCAGTGGTTTTCACCACTAAAGTTGGTTGAGAGATATACTAAAGTAACCCCTCCTGGGTTAGGAGGATTACCTTCGCATTTTTCCTTGACGATCATAAGTTCGTCACACTTAGTAATCAAAAGCACTCGCCTCTCAACCCCACCTCTTAGAACCACCGACGTTAGTACCACCGAGGAACTCAGAAAAAGAGTTTTGATATTCACAAAGGATAGAAAGGGCTAACGATTGTTTTTTAAATCATGCTTCCCCGTTACGTATAAAAAGTTTGGATTGGGATGATCCATAGTATAGTGGTCAGACTGCTACCATCACTGGGACTGGAAATAAAATTCAAGTCGATCATTGTGGAATTTGGAGCGGGAAAAACAAGCTCTTGGAAAGTTATCTCGGAGTTCTCTCGTTTCTTCTATCTCTCATTCCATGAATGTTTCCATCATCATTCATTTCATATCTTAATATTCGCTTACTCAGCTCAACTATTTACCCAGTTCTACGCGTGGTTACATGAACTTGGCGTGGGATCCTAGTAAATAACACTGGATGGACACGTACGACCATTTCTCATTCTGTAAACTATTGTTTTAAGGAAAAAAACATAATACTAGAACCCAACTGCGAACGTTTCTGATAACCCATGCTACATAGGCAGGGCCATCCCAGATTGCAATAAAAGGTCTAAAAAATTGAGATTACGATACATGAAAAATGACCTGGGTCAAGGAAGCACGATTTACTGGCCGAAGTCTGCCCCGTTTTTAAGTCGTATACGATTGTAGCGAAATGTACGTGTCGACTTGCATGTGTGTCTGATATTTTCTCTTTATTAAAATCTACGTTGAAACTCTGCGTTAACGTCTGCGTTAAAATTTAAGACAAAAAATAAAACTAAAAAATGAACTAAAAATTATGTTATTTTTTCGTCTTACGTTTGATGTATGACTGAGTAGTAAAAAAATCTCTATCCGGCAGTACTACACTTAAGGTATTTTCTGTTGTTTTACAAATAGCCCAGAATCGTCATCTTTGATTAGTGTATGAAGGGCTTGTCTCTAGATATCTCTTTGCCACTTCGAGTTCATGCTGAGAAATAAGATAAATGTTTCAAACCGTCGTTCCTCATGACGGATTAAAAACAAATTGTTTCAAAATTCAGCGGTATTTGTTACACCAGCATTTCAATATTTACACACAATATTATAATAATCGATCTGGCGAGTACGTTAGTAGGATTATCTCAATTTCCAAGAAAATTGGCGCACAAGTTTAATCAAGTTCATTTGGTGTATAATTTAATGAAACGTTTTCATAGTGTACGCACATATTCCGTGTCCATACAAATATATTCGGTGCGAGTAAATTTTCATCAAGAAAACACGTGAACATGTAACTATCAGTATCATCGCCATCGTTCCATCTTCAAATAAGAAAGGTATTGTGTCAATTCGGAACAAACAACACTTGAAAAAGTACTATATATTTATTATCATATTTATCAAGATTTAAACAAAGCTACGAGCAAGTCACAAATTCTCGATTTTGAAACGAGCAACGGTAACCAATAGCAGAATTCATCTACAGTGAATACGAAACTTTATTCATTCAAAATATTCAAAACTTATGTGAACCCTTTAAATTAATTACCTTTGTATTGGTTCTTAGCTCAAATTTTGAAAAGCACATGATTGAAGTTAGGAAATAGAATTAATTGCAAATTTAGATTGTTTTTTCAAAAGCATAATTTTATTCATTAATCACTCATTTTACCCTTCCTTTAAAAAAATATTCATATTTCCAGTAGGTTTTGAGTTGGATTTTTTTCATATCATAAGGAGCTACCAGAGATTCAAAAGTGAACAGAACAATCATTAATAATACAGGCATTAACCAGCCAAACCCAACTATCGAGAACCGAGCGCTCGATTTATATTTGAATTTTTTTAACGTGGCATCTCAAGGTCACGTGTGAAAGACGGAAGGCAAACTCCAATAGGGAGTAGAAGTCGGATCTGTAGTGATGTTGCAACTTCCCATTGGAGTCTGTCTTCCCTCTTCCTTTTTCGAACTGGGAGCGGTAGCTGCAGCGCATCTGACCGGGAGGTCCTAGGTTTGAGTCCTGACGGCGGCAGGATTTTCGGCACAAGCTTTTCAGCTAGGTCGAAGTCAGTCGCTGTCTGGAGGAGAATTCTAGTGGCCGGCTGCTCTGATCGGTTTCTCCGATCAACACTAGGCGAATACCGGAGCAGTATCCTACCAAATGGGCCACGGGCCGCGCGCGATCTTTCCTTCATCTTCTTTGTCCTATTCTCTCCCCTTACACACACACACACACACACACACACAAATATGCACTACACTACATATTCCGGGAAGTGCCCCCCTGGTGGGAGATTCCTGGTTTGGGGGAAACCCCAATAGTCGGCGCCGGATCTCGCCATCCAGCGGGGGAAGATCACCGCCATCTCCCGATAAAAAGCATGCACTACACTTACGGGACTTATGACCAAAGCCGTTGACGCGCCTGGAAACACGAAAAAAATCAATCAATCAATCAATCTCCCTTTTTCGCGCGTGACTTGAGATGCCAGCAAAAAAGGTATAAAGCGAGATGTAAATTGTGCGCGTGCGCGGTGCGCAGGCGACGGGGCTGTTCGCGGCGCCGCCGCTGCTGCTGTTCCTGGCGGGCCACCCGTCGGTGCCGGCGGAGACGCTGGCCACGGTGCGCTTCGTGCTGTGCGGCGCGGCGCCGCTGGCCGCCGCCGACGCCGAGCGCCTGCTCGCGCGCGCCTCCCACCACTGGGTGGTTGATACAGGGTGAGCAGTTTAAAACGCAACCCGCAGCAGGGAGAGCGATTTGCACTGGCAACCATGTTTAAGCGGGTCGGAGAGCGACTGGCGGTTTCAAGTAGGGGAACTGTTGGGGAGTACGCATAAACCCTTCTGCCTTAATGCCACTCAAGGGATGAGAGCAGGTGACCGTCGTGGCTACGAGTTGCTTTGAGCAGTTGTGGCCCAGACCACAGGAAGGACGCGGGTGATGACTGAAGGGACTGTCGCAGAAATGCAGCCAAGGAGCTGTCCTAGAAGCAGTGTTGCAATTCTTTCACTTTTCTCTTAGGGCCGCGAACAGCAGGGTTGCGTTTTAAACTGAACCCGGTTTTTGTTTTTTTTATTGTGGCATCTGTGAGTAGTATCTCCCAGATAGAAATCGGCACGACTTTTTCGGTCTTTTTTGGTCCTGCCGCAAGATGTCGCATGGTCGCGACCGTATCAAGCAGTACTGTAGATCAAGCGACTCTTGCGGCAGGATTGAGAATGAAAGCAAAACGTCGTACCGAATACAATGCTGGAGATACTACCCACAGATGCCACGTAAGAAAAAAACAAGTATTACACCATGGTTTTCTGGCGGCGGTGGCTCAGTGGCAGCGTTGACGTTGCCTCTCCAGCACGCTCCGTGTTTGTTTGATATAAAATTATGATTTCCTGCTGCAATGTCTCACTTGCAACATTGCCCTTGTCTCTGAAATACGCACCGAGGTTGGCTAGTTTGAACCTTTGGTTTTCCGGTTGCGATAGCTCAGCTTGCAACATTTCCGTTGCCTCTGCAGCACGTTCCGTGTTTGGCTGGTTTGAAAAGTTGGTTTCTCGACTGCGATAGTTCAGTAGCAGCATTGCTACTGCAGCGTAGCTGACTAGAATGTCCTAGGTTTCAAGTCCCGACGGTAGCAGATTTTGGACATTATCTGCATGTGATTTGGACGCATTCAATCAATGACTGGAGGATAATTCAAAGTGATCGTTGGTTCTGAGGGGGTAACTTTAACGAAAGGTTCTATGGGAACCGCGCACGATTTTTTGCTTTCTCATCCTCGTCTTCGCCTCTCACAGACACATACACACAGATACACACGCACTTGCATGTACTACTCCCATCAAAATGTGGGAAAACCTTGGTGTGTATAGAGTATGC
Organism: Teleogryllus oceanicus; assembly: GCA_964035755.1. Classification (NCBI taxonomy): domain Eukaryota; kingdom Metazoa; phylum Arthropoda; class Insecta; order Orthoptera; family Gryllidae; genus Teleogryllus; species Teleogryllus oceanicus. The sequence goes on along the minus strand of CAXIVR010000002.1, from coordinate 166,071,063 downwards.
CCACTGCTAGTATGTGTCCTGTAAAACCTTATGTGTATGGGCGATAATCCGAGGAAAACATGGAGATGAAAATCGAGATGATTACTCGCAAGCCGTAAACCGTCTCATCCGATGGCCAAGGGCGGTAGCTGATCTCACCATCAAAAGGGACTTCCACCTTGGGAGATAACATGCATACGACAACAAGCGATTATACAGCGTAGATGTTGACAATCATTAAACTACGGTTTTGACGATGGTTTCAACCACATGTTTTTTCGCAAAACTATAATTAAATTTCGCAAAATATATATATATATATATATATATATATATATATATATATATATATTTTTCAAATTCATATTTGCTTCCTCATGTCAACATACCCTTGAATATTCTGAGTTGTGATCTAATGTTTCACATTTTTTATTATTTTACACGGCTTTTTATTGCTGTATCACGTTTGCTGAAATAACTAGTTGTTTCATGATTGCCAACCATAATTTCCTCAGTAAAACAACAGAACTATATATAGAAAAAAGTCTAACTAAATTTAGCTTTAAAAGGTCATCTATTAAAAAATACTAAAAACTAAAGTCAAGCGTGCAACAAACTAATTAAAAACAATATATAAATAATATATTGTTTATATATAAATATATATTATTTATATATAAATATATATTATTTATATATAAATATATATTATTTATATATAAATATATATTGTTTATATATAAATATATATTGTTTATATATATATATTATATATATATAAAATAAACCAAACACTTTATTTTTATTTTTATGTCAAAACAGTTAACAGCTGTGTGACGTGCTATGGGAGAAGTGAATTCCGTGCACGTATTCAAAATTCTGAGATCCCTACTTTAAGCCATATACTATTTGAATTTTGAATACAGAAAGAAAATGAGCGTTATTTGCAAGTATTGTTAACATAATATTCACTCCAATGTAATAAAATCTGTTTCTAAGGGTAAATCAGCAATAAATTAGGTGTCTCATCCCTCATCATGTTCTTCGTCAAGGAATAATACATCCTGCCGCAACTACGTGGAGAACGATAATTTCAATAACTAGATTCCCACTGAATTATAGAAGACGTGCACAGATAATGAAGTTACAACTGTCCAGAGCAAAACTAGAGGCCATCTCAGCATTTGCTCAAAGGATCAGGGAAACTGGACGAAAAACATGATCGTGATGGGGTCATTGAATCAGAATCTGCGGTACAATACTCGTTATAGGTTGTTTAGAATTATACAGTCCAAATGGTAAATAATACATTAAATATACTGTTAAAATTAATGTTACTTTCCTTGAATGCTCTGTATAGTCTCTAATTGTATAGAAACAGTTATGTGAAAACGATTTCAATTGGGATTTAAACTTCATCGAATTTAATCGTTTAATGTCATCTGTCAAAATGTTGTACAATACTGTAAATGTATTGTATGTGATTTTTTGTAATGAGCTGTTGATACTGTCACCTAATGAATGATTTCTACGTCGAATGTTATAGTACTAGAACTTGGCGTTTTCTGAAAATATATTCCCACTCTTTTGCAAGTCATTTTTAACAAAAAACACTGATTCGTAAATCAACAGACGAGGTAATGGTAAAATTCCTAAATTAATAAAGAGAAGCTTACAAGAATCACGTGGGTGGGATTTGGTTATTATTCGTACAATTCGTTTTTGTAATCTAAAAGTCTGGGAGCTATAAGATATATTTCCTCAGAATATTATGCCATATCTCAGACGGAAATGACCATTCGCGAAATATATACAAGAGCAGTGTGAAGGCTGACTGAATTTGAAAAAAATCTGAACGCGTAGCATAATCAACTTAATTTTGTGTTCAATTTATTTAAATGGACGTTCCATTTGAGGTTTGATTGAATTGAACGACCTAAATTTTTTTCTTTAACATCAGTCAATGGTACACCGTTCATTTTCAATGGAGTACAGAATTGTTTATATAAACGAAAAACTGCATTAAAACTGTTTTCTTTTCATTTACTATTAATTTGTTATCAAGGAACCAATTTGAAAATCCGATATTGTAATATTTACGGTTTTATTATTGCAAAGAATGTTCGTATACCTAAGGCAGTAGTGTCGTAGCGATCTGTGACCGAAAGGTCGCGGGTTCGAGTCGCACCTCGAGCATGATTGTATATGTGTTGGTCCTTTCACCCTTTATCATCACCATTTCGTTTCATCATCTCAGTTACCATAATGTTAACTCCAATAGTGGTCGCTAATGACCTAGCTGTTGATGCGACCTTAAATAACAACAACAACAACAAAAATGTTCGTATTATCCGCATAGAGAACTGTTCTTCCGTTTTGAATCGTCGGGGGCATATCGTTTACGTACAGTAGGAAAAGAATAGGGCCTAAAATCGATTCCTGGGTGACTCCACGGGCAATTGGCAAAGAGTCGGAAGGTGTATATATAATGTTCGAACATTACAGTAAGGTATTTCTACTCTCTGAGATGGTTGTTTAAGGTACGAACATATACAATCTAGGACAATACCACGGATTCCATATGAAGGTAATTGTGAAAGAAATGTCATGATCAATGGCGTGAAAAGCTTTTGAGAGATTTAAAAATAATTCAATAGGTGCTTCATTTTGATCCAGTGATGAGGCGACATCCTTAAGAAAAGAAAATATAACAGTTTCCGTTGATTTGGATTTTCTAAATCCGTGTTGGCAATCTGAAAGCGCGTCGTGTTTACTGAGAAAGGTTTACATTCGTACGCAATAAAAGTCTCTTTAATATTTTTTGAATAATTTTTGATCATTTTGAATTAAATTTTTTGTGGCTATTTTTGAAGAGCGGTTTAATCTTAGCAGTTTTGAAAATATTTGGAAAAGTTACGGCGCGTAAGGATGCATGTGAGTTAACGGGTGTATAATGGCAAACGCAAAGGTCTTTAACAAAGAATCCGGAAATTCATTTAAACCGGCCGAATATTTATTTTTGTTCACCAAGTTTGAGAATTTCATAGGAAGAAGTTTAAACGCAAACTTTTTCAGGAAATGTCTGACATTGAATTTATTTCAGTACAAAAAAATTAAAACCATATTAATAAAAGAAACTTGATTTAACCCCAAACATTGTTAACAAAAACATGTCAGTGTTGTTTTCATATAAAAAAACTACTTTTTGTAGCCTTATATTACCCTTTTATACGCACGGATTCGAAAATATAGTTGGGGAGTACGAGACATCTTAAACGTACTTCCCCGAAATTTAAAAAAAAGTTTGACTTGAAAATTCGCCTCAATGGATCGACACAAAACGACCTGACTCATTTATTTGTTGCTAATGCCTTTTCCTGGCTAATTGAACCTTCCTGGCCCCGATTAGAATGGAACATGAGGTTATTTTTGGAATTGCAAAGAGTATACATTTTTGCATTCGCTCAGTGATATGACACTAGTGACATGGTTTACCATATCTCCCTGTTAGTGCGTAAATATCTACCAGACACCTTCAAATGTGTGAAACCTTCAAATGTGAAACCTTAAATGTGAATTTTACCGCTAAAACGCATATTCGAACAGGTTAAATTAGGCATTAACACCTTTGAGATATGGTTGAATGATTGATAAGCAAAGTCGGTTAAAATATCAACTGTACCGCAAGTCTGTGGATATTTTTCATATACAAACGACACCGTAAAAATACGTTTCAACGTTAATTTTTATCTAACTGGGTTAGAGGTTCCTACTTAATATCTTAACGTTATAATTCTCACATTGTCCTCGCTTTCAAGTAAACTTGTACTAACGTCTTCGCAATTATAGATAACGTCTTAAGAGTCTCTCACCTTTTTTTTAACGATACTACACAGGGTATTGAGGTTGTCTACCTCAAAGGCCCAGAATAGTATCGCTAAGTTCATTATTCCTGTTCGCTGCAGTTGCTTCTTTCTTTGGTTCTTCGTTCTGATGTCATCAGGTTCTTAGGCCACAACATTCAGAATTTGTCTGTTACTTAATCAGTTAATGATATACACAAATATCATTCAGATATTTCCGTAGAATCGTCTGTTAAAGCAGAAGAAATGGTATTTAGGACAGAAGGAATAGTACACACGAAGTGCTAACAATATTAATTGTATTTTTCATTACTTTTTAAAAATATAACGTTAAACCTGTAAATCAAGCGTGCGTATGATCTCCACCCACTTTATGAGTAGTAAGTTTCTTTATCCCTTCCTTTCTTTTTATTTTTTTTTATTTTTCTTCACCGCCATTGCCATTTTATATCCCTTTACTTCCCTGGCCCGAAGTAAAAGCTGCCTCGATAATAAACCACAATGAATGGTTAGCAGTTAAAAGAGTCCCATAAGTACGTATTAATGTATTTATAATAATGCTATTAAGTACTACTGCCAGCAACGACTATCATTCCCAGGATGATAGCTCCCATATGGTTTCGCCTCCTGCTTTCAAGATGATTGATTTTTACGGACACGTCAACTGCTTTGGTCATTAGTTCCTTTAGTGAAGTCAATTTTTAAGCTAGGAAGTGGTGGTAGTGGTCTTCCCCCGCTGGATGGCGAGATCTGGCTTGCGGGGAATTCTCTCTCTAGGTATCTCCTCCGGCCGAGCATCGCCCCAGCCGGGATAAATTCAAACCTCCCGATATGTGGGGTAGTGTAGCACATGGAAGTAGTAGGCGTAAGTGAAAGAAAAGTATAGGACAAGGAATAGGAAGGAAAGATTGCGTGCGGTTCGTGGTCCTCTTTGTTAGGATATCAGTCCGGCATTCACCTGTTATAGATTGGAGTAACCACAAAAACCATCGATCAGAGCTGCCGGTCTCTAGAATTCCTCTCCAGACAGAGGTCGAATTCGACCTAGTTCTAGCTGGCATCGAAAATTTGCCACTGTTGGCACTCGTACCCTACAATCACCTGGATATAGATGCTGTAGAAACAGCGGCAATACTGACTCTGAAGTAAGTAGCAAATTAGTAACTATTGAATATGATGAAAAAATAAAACTTCTTCCAATGACTTCCAGGCGATGAATGACCAATTAGGTAACATGACCAAGTCATTATTACTCTATTAAACTCTCAAATACTCATCTGACCGAATATCGCTTGCTCTGATAAGACATGAAAGATAAATCGTGAATCTATTGACAGATTCAACGCACCCCTTGTCAAATATGCGATTAGACTGTACTTTTAAGTGACGTTTGAAAACTCCAACGGTATCACCTTTTGTAAAAGATATCTACAGCAAAATATAAGGGATTACTACTTGTAATGACAGTTGTACAAATGAAGGATGAAATAAGAGAAAAAAAACAGTAAAAGTGGAAACAGGCGAGTCAAAACATACACACTGGAATCTCGAACTTGGTGGGAAAAGAACACAAAACGTTATCAACTTTGACAACTTATCAAGGTCCAAGTGGCACACAGTGACTTTCCAAATCTGAATCCAATTTCAAGAGGCGTACTTTAAAAGGACCTTTGTGAAAACTCTCGTAAATAGCCTGATACGAACGGGACATGCAAAAGGATCCTGGTTAATTCCCGGTAAAATCAAATCCTCCGGCAAACTCAGACGTGATCAGATTCCATAATCTCTCAGGAAGAGAACGACCCGAATAATGACTGAAATCTTATCAATTCCTGGCGGCAAATTGAGAGAAAAACAAATTGGACCAATGGACAAGTTTTCAGAGCCTGGGTATAGGACAACGATATATAACTATAACGAAACAACTTATCGAGGTTTGAGTAGTCAAGCATTTGTTCATAGAGAGGTGACGCAGAAATGAATAGTTTAAGATGTAGAGATTTGAAGACTTCGGTCTTCGAATAAACGAAGTTCAATTTATTACCTGTTCACGTAATATTACTACTTTCATTCCTGCGTGTCTCTGGTGTATAAAACTGATAGATGCATCAAAGCAATTGTGAATATCTTGGGTAATTTTAGTCTCAGCCGTATGTTTTTTATTTATTTATTGAAGTTAACTAGATGCACGCGAGATTAAAATAATATAAATTCTATTCGGGAATTCAATAATACACTCTGACGGTAAAGGTAGAAAGGAACCGCAGACACTGAGATGAAGGCGGGAATAGTGGCAGTTATATCAATATACAATGTTCTTAGCCGCTTATTGGTTATCTTAATGTACAGCTTACACTCCCCCTCTTATATGTTACTTCCCTGTGTTAATGTAGACTCAATGGTTTGGAGGAAGAGCAGGCCCTCGCCATTAATAATGATATTATTATTATTATTATTATTATTATTACTATTACTATTATCTTTTTGACACAAATACAGGCTTGTGGGTTAGCCCTACATGTACCTAACTGTTTGTCAGCATCTTTGTAATATTTCTGCGTCAAGCAGTTTTGGCTAAAAAGGGTGGTAACCTTTTAGAGATTCGGATTTATCGTTATGAAATGAATAAATAGAAACATTAATGTTTATTATATATGCACATAATGAGTTTGAATGACCAATATACTTACACCGAAAGTGTCTTTAGTAATAGAGTAGTGACATGCAACAGTACAAATGCTGCTGAACAAATCCACACAATGCTTGCCCAAAGAGTAGCACGCATTCGGCTCAAGAACAACATATAACACTCGTATGCAGGGAAATACATAAACATTGTAAGACAACTGTTTTCACAAATACCACAATACCTTGGTGTAATATAAATACAGAACAACAGATCTATAGATACCAAGAATTTTAAAAAAGATGCAGTTTCGTAACGCAGCACGTGAATAGAAAATATATAATGACTGCCCACCTCTTCTTTGGAACCTTGCTCTCGCATGACATCCACAGCGTCGTGAGCAGTGATGCACTGAGTATGAGAATTCTGCTGGTTCAAGCAGTGAGAACATGAGTGAAAACACAATAAAATATTTATATTTTACAGTCTAAATGAAAACTGTTCAATGTTTTTTTCCCTATCCCCATATGTTTTCCCTATTTTCTATCGAAAACAAAGACACTTCTCACGTGGTAGGGGGTTGCATAATTTTCTTTCAATTTCTGAGCACATTGGAAATAAGTAATACAGATGAAACTGAAAAAAAAAACTAAAACTGAATATGCTTGAAAATATTCAGGGGAGCGTCCCTGTCTCCCCACTAGAGCCACTCCAATGGTTTCGATTTAAAAAAAAAGGTTTATGTGGAGAATCGTGAGGATATATTTCTAATACGAGGTCTAGATCAACATTACGACTCATCAATGAAATACAAATTTTGGAGAACGCGGTTTGAAGTATCGGGAGCGGTAACTCATCATCAATGATGTCACT
>CAXIVR010000002.1:165976524-166063622 GCA_964035755.1 Teleogryllus oceanicus | reverse complement strand
CACATTTGCAAAAGGGCGGAGCGCTTGTAAAGAACTGTACTTTCCCTTTATCCACCTTGTTAGGTAGCCAATTCTTCACTGTAAAATTGCGTATTAATTTATGAAACATAATTCAAGTTAAATAATAAGGAAACAATAGGTTTGCATAATGTATTATATACATAAAAATATAGACATCAAGACCCCCGGCTTCACAGTTTTCACACGTTCCAAAAATGTAAATACATTGATATAACATTCACAATTTCATTCTAAGCAGTAAGCCTGCTGCCTTTAGAAGCAATTACCATTAGCATCGAGTATGCTAAAAGTTAATAATACCATTACAGCAGAGTATTGGTATTTATTTATGGACTTTGTAATTGAAGGAATATGAACTTAAGAATGTAGTTGACAAAATATCAATGAAGGTGAAAGATCGTAATTAAAACACATTTTTAAAATTCAATTATCCAAGATTCAGAACAGTTCCTACAAGTATTCATTTCCATTCGACACTGACTTGCCAATGCTGTTTGACATTATCGATAAACCATGCTCTATGACTGCGCTTCTTCTCGGGATACTCCCCTCTTCAGCCCACCTCTGGAGGCATCTGACGAAAGTTGTATGGTGACAATTTTCATGTGTTTTTCAACACCATCAATACACATGCTGGAGATTGATTTCCTAATGTAATACTTCTTAAATATTAAACTTTAAAATACATTCATTTAAAATTTTGTCTGAAAATGCCAGTAGTTTTTGCGAGTTTTGAAGAGTTTGCTCTGGTGTCTAGGACACCGTGATATTCAAGAAACTACACAAGTGATTTGTCCACCTGCAGTATCGTAGTGTGATTGATTGGGGGCGTTTTGATGTGTTCAAATCCTAGCCCGCATCGTATTTTTAAAAAAATTGTACATTAATGCATGTATGCTGACAAATGACTTTGAAATCAATTGTAGACATGGGATTTATATATTTTTTTGATTTTCAATAATTATATATTTTCTGATCTCTTGGATGTCGTTTCGTTAGAGTTTTATTACAAGAATGAAGTGTTAGTAGTGCAAACGTTTTAATATATTACGAACCCGTTACTACTAAAGAACAGTTTTTTCTATTTTATTTGTAGTCAGATGAACAGAAAGAGAATAAGTGTGTCTATGGTACGTTTTTTTTTTTCAATTAAATTTTTTTTTATTATCTAGTGATTACCTACTGCAAGGGATCTCTGATTTTCTGACAGAAATCTGTTACTCTTCGAGAAGTTCGGTGAAGTAACTGCTGGTGCTTCAGGATGGCACTTACATTTTCTTAAAAGTTAGTCACTCCATGGCTTATGGCGGAAAAGTACGTGCTGTTTTAGCAATACTAATTCAATTAAATAAATTGCCACATTTATTAACCAGAAGTCAAGTAGAAAGCTTACATTTACTATACGAACGAATAATATGAAATTGTTGAATATTTGTAATGTTGAAAAAGTAAAACTTTGTAATGGAAATAAGATTTATTATGCTTTTAAGCACACTTTGCAAAGCATTCGATAGCTCAGTGACATCGTTTCAGTGCTCTCTGTAGCGTCACTAACCGGAAGACCCTGGAGTTGGACTGTCGACGGTGACAGGTGTTGGACTGTAGTTACATATGTAGGTCGACAAAATTTGGCGCCGTTTGGAAAAAAATTTGAAAATGGAGGAGGAAACTAGGAGTTTCAACTAAATTACCCCCAAAATTTAAAGAACTATTTTCACTAAATCGCAGCGCCTTGATTCGGGCCAGATCGATTATAGAAATTCATTTTTTAATTTCTACGAATAATGTAGACACTAGTGTTGTTTACAAAACCCCTCAGACAAACAATAGACCAGCGGACACACGGACGGACAAACTTTTAGAATAAAACAACACTTTCTGTAACGGAAGACCGCTAAACGTATAATTATGTTGAAATCTCGAAATCGATTTACTGCAATATTACATATTACCTCTCTAAATAGTTTTTCACTTGTTAAAGAACTGATATTTATAGACAATCTTCCAACTGGAGAAAGTAGACCTCCCTTCTTACTGGATAGTGTATTAATTAAATATATATTTTCGTCTGTGAGCCACAATTTTACTTCGCACAGTTAGACGGCCATCTTAAATGACTGCTCAGGACTTGTATGTCTAGGTGGCGTGGCCTAGAAGACTTATGACGTAATACATATTATCATGATGGGGAATCGAACTGCCAACAATGTTCTGTTTCGCACGACTCCTTTATCTTAATCATACAAGTCTCTTAAGTGAATGATGTACGAGAAGAATCGTTTTAACTTTAATCGTTTTCTACTTTTCTCATAGAGAATTTCGTTTTTCGTATCCGGATCGTTCTTGAGAACTGAAGATTCATAGTTATTACAAGGAGCAATAAAATATCGAAGTTCAAGTAACGTAATCCACCCTCCGGGTCAACTCGTAAATCGATTGACGCTTGTCGTCTATCTAATATATCAAACCTTGTACCCATTAAGAAATATTTCCCATCAATTATTAAATCACACGAGATTCATACATAGTAACTCTCATTAACACATTTATAAATGATGTGTTTGAACAATCCCTGCGACCCTTCAATCCGGCGAGGTATGGACCTTGTTACCCACATTTGCATCTCTAATTATGTTGTGATAAATCATTTACTCTTGTGTACGTTGTGATAAAACTTTTGCTCTGTTCGTTAGTCCTCCCTCGACATGGTCTGTTTTTCTGGCAATCTCGTATTTGACACAGCTCTACGCTCTCTTTTAGTTAAAAAATGTGGTCTTCTCTTCCAGCGCCAAGAATATTAAAACTATTCTGAAAACTCGTTTGAAACGCGGCTTATTTTAACAATTTATCCAGCCTTTCGATTTTCTGACTAAAGACACATTTCCTCTGTTTGAAATCAACGAAAATGTTTTCGCAGGCGACTTCCAAGATGCTGATCCCCGCCGTGCTGCCTTCTTTCACATCTACGGCATGGTGGTGATACTGCTCAATTCTACTGTGCATGGGGGCGAAGGTCATCTCGCTGCCCAAGTTTGATCCCGTGGGGTTCGTGCGCACCATGATCGAAAAGAAGGTAATGCCGCCCGCAGTTGGTTTCAGTGAATGTAGTGATTTGAAATTCTCTTTAATTCCCTAAAAATGCTTCTCGAAGAAACAAGATACTATCGTGAAGTGAAACTACTAACAAAAGTGATAACTATCCAGTAACCTAATGGCTCAAATTTGAGACTTGTACAGTTCATGTCACCTGTGCTAATGACTCACATTGTAGTTGCAGTCATATTTACTTTTATAATTCCCCTTTTGGACTGCATTGAATATTCTGTGCCCTCAAACTAGCATCTGGGTGGCTCTGAACTCGACGCTCTGGCCTTCCTCGAAACCTGAGGGTGCCCCTCCATTTAGGAGCTTTCAGTGGGGCTGGTGCCCCAACAAAGGAGGTTGCACTTCCATCGAATGGAAATTCATGAAATTTCAGTTCAATGACGGAACTGAAATTTCCACTATTCAAATACAGATATATAATAAAATGCATGAAATTCAAATCAATTAAAACTAAGCTAAATAAAAGTCTGTATTGAATCGTGCCTTACATAATTTTGGCATGTGTCCGCGGAAAAATGTACACCTGCCGCGAAAATGGTTCTGGCTTTAATTTCATTGGGCACTTCGTGCGATCCATTTACATTGCAATAAGCACTTTGCTTCGACACGTTTCACACAAATAAAATTATTTTATTTCAAACCTTCACTACCATGGTATATTTGGCAATAATGAAAGATCTTCGACGCTATTCGTTTTCCCAAAGAACGTTCGTAAACGTTCAAAAAAAATTTCTTAATCATAAACAACGCATTGAATTTCGTCGATAATGGATAACTTGTGTTCTTCCAATAACAGGAAATTCATGAAACTGCGTTGCAGCGTTTCAAAACAAGGCAGGTAGTATTCGCCTGAGACTCTCCGTCGCCGCGGGCTAGACGCGTCACTTGCCTGGTTGTCAACAAATTGCAGCATTTCCCCATGCTAAAGGGAAAGGGGCCCAAAGGTAAAACAGTAAACCCCGTAATACAGCTAAGAGCGATGAGCACAGTGCAGTCCTGGCAGGCACGAGAACCGAAGAGAGCGCCAGTTGGATGCTCTTGTTTCGAAATTATTTCATATACATCGATGTTGTGCAATATCTTGGATATTCGATGTACATAATTAAAAAAAAAATGTATATTCCTAAGTTTGAGATCCTTCTATTTTCTGGGGTTTGAAACCTAAGGACAGCCCCCGTGGTTTTCACCACTAAAGTTGGTTGAGAGATATACTAAAGTAACCCCTCCTGGGTTAGGAGGTTACCTGCATTTTTCCTTGACGATCATAAGTTCGTCACCTTAGTAATCAAAGCACTCGCCCCCACCCACCTCTTAGAACCACCGACGTTAGTACCACCGAGGAACTCAGAAAAGAGTTTTGATATTCACAAAGGATAAAAGGGGGCTAACGATTGTTTTTAAATCATGCTTCCCTTACGTATAAAAGTTTGGATTGGATGATCCATAGTATAGTGGTCAGACTGTACCATCACTGGGACTGGAAATAAAATTCAAGTCGATCATTGTGGAAATTTTGGAGCGGAAAAACAAGCTTTTGGGAAGGTTATCTCGGAGTTCTCTCGTTTCTTCTATCTCTCATTCCATGAATGTTTCCATCATCATTCATTTCATATCTTAATATTCGCTACTCAGCTCAACTATTTCCCAGTTCTACGCGTGGTTACATGAACTTGGCGTGGGATCCTAGTAAATAACACTGGATGGACACGTCGACCATTTCTCATTCTGTAAACTATTTTTTTAAAGGGGAAAAAAAACATAAACTAGAACCAACTGCGAACGTTTCTGATAACCCATGCTACATGGCAGGGCCATCCCAGATTCAATAAAGGTCTAAAAATTGGGATTACGATACATGAAAAATGACCTGGGTCAAGGAAGCACGATTTACTTGAACTCTGCCCCGTTTTAAGTCGTAAACGTTGTAGGAAATGTACGTGTCGACTTGCATGTGTGTCGATATTTTCTCTTTATTAAAATCTCGTTGAAACTCTGCGTTAACGTCTGCGTTAAAATTTAAGACAAAAATAAAAACAAAAAATGAACTAAAATTTATGTATTTTTCGTCTTACGTTTGATGTATGACTGAGTAGTAAAAATCTCTATCCGGCAGTACTACACAAAAAATTATTTTCTGTTGTTTACAAATAGCCCAGAATCGTCATCTTTGATTAGTGTGTGAAGGGCTTGTCTCTAGATATCTCTTTCCACTTCGAGTTCATGCTGAAAATAAGATAAATGTTCAAATCGTTCCTCATGACGGATTAAAAACAAATTGTTTCAAAAATTCAGCGGTATTTGTTACACCACTTTTCCCAATATTTACACACAATATTATAATAATCGATCTGGAGTACGTTAGTAGGATTATTCAATTCAAGAAAATTGGCGCACAAGTTTAATAAAGTTCATTTGGTGTATAATTTAATGAAACGTTTTTCATAGTGTACGCACATATTCCGTGTCCATACAAATATATTCGGTGCGAGAAAATTTTTCATCAAGAAAACACGTGAACATGAAACTATCAGTATCATCGCCATCGTTCCATCTTCAAATAAGAAAGGTATTTGTCAATTCGGAAACAAACAACCGAAAAAGTACTATATTTTTATTATCATATTTATCAAGATTTAAAAAAGCTACAGCAAGTCACAAATTCTCGATTTTGAAACGAGCAACGAAACCCAATGAGAATTCATCTACAGTGAATACAAACTTTATTCATTAAAAATATTCAAAACTTATGTGAACCCTTTAAATTAATTACCTTTGTTTGGTTCTTAGCCCCAAATTTTGAAAAGCACATGATTGAATTAGGAAATAGAATTAATTAAATTTAGATTGTTTTCAAAAGCATAATTTATTCATTAATCACTCTTTTTACCCTTTCCCTTTTAAAAAAAAATATTCATATTTCCATGGGTTTTTGAGTTGGATTTTTCATATCATAAGGAGCTCCCAGAGATTAAAAAGTGAACAGAACAATCATTAATAATCAGGCTTTAAACCCAGCCAAACCCAATATCGAAAACCGGGGCGCTCGTTTATATTTGAATTTTTAACGTGGCATCTCAAGGTCACGTGAAAGACAGGCAAACTCCAATAGGGAGTAGAGTCGGATCTGTAGTGATGTTGCAATTTCCCCATTGAGTCTGTCTTCCCTCTTCCTTTCGAACTGGAGCGGTAGCTGCAGCGCATCTGACCGGGAGGTCCTAGGTTTGAGTCCTGACGGCGGCGGGATTTTCGCACAAGTTTTTCACCCTGGGTCGAAGTCGTCGCTGTCTGGAGGAAATTCTAGTGGCCGCTGCTCTGATCAGTTTCTCCGATCACACTAGGCGAATACCGGGATATCCTACCAAATGGGCCAGGGCCCGCCCCGTCTTTCCTTCATCTTCTTTGTCCTATTCTCTCCTTACACACACACACACAAAACACACACAAATATGCACTACTACATATTCCGGGAAGTCCCCCTGGTGAGATTCCGGGTTTTGGGGAAACCCAATAGTCGGCGCCGATCTCGCCATCCAGCGGGGAAGATCCCGCCATCTCCCGATAAAGCATGCACTACACTTACGGGACTTATGACCAAACCCCGTTGACGCGCCTGGAAACAAAAAATCAATCAATCAATCAATCTCCCTTTTCGCGCGTGACTTGAGATCCCGCAAAAGGTATAAAGCGAGATGAAAATGTGCGCGTGCGCGGTGCGCAGGCGACGGGGCTGTTCGCGGCGCCCCGCTGCTGCTGTTCCTGGCGGGCCCCCCGTCGGTGCCGGCGGAGACGCTGGCCACGGTGCGCTTCGTGCTGTGCGGCGCGGCGCCGCTGGCCGCCGCCGCCCGAGCGCCTGCTCGCGCGCACCTCCCACCACATCGACCTCGTGCAGGTATCGCGCCGCGTTTGGGGTGGTTGATCAGGGTGAGCAGTTTAAAACCAACCCGCAGCAGGAGAGCGATTTGCACTGGCAACCATGTTTAAGCGGGTCGGAGGCGACTGGCGGTTTCAAGTGGGAACTGTTGGGAGTACGCATAAGCCCTTCTGCCTTAATGCCACTCAGGGATGAAGCAGGTGACCGTCGTGCTACGAGTTGCTTTGAGCAGTTGTGGCCCAGACCACAGGAAGGCCCGGTGATGACTGAAGGGACTGTCCAGAAATGCACCCAAAGGCTGCCCTAGAAGCAGTGTTGCAATTCTTTCACTTTTCTCTTAGGGCCGCAAACGCAGGGTTGCGTTTTAAACTGAACCCGGTTTTGTTTTTATTGGCATCTGGTAGTATCTCCAGATGAAATCGGCACGACTTTTCGGTCTTTTTGGTCCTGCCGCAAGATGCCCATGGTCGCGACCGTATCAAGCAGTACTGTAGATCAAGCGACTCTTGCGGCAGGATTGAAAGGAAAGCAAAACGTCGACCGAATACAATGCTGGAGATACTCCACAAAATGCCACGTGAAAAAACAAGTATTACACCATGGTTTTCTGGCGGCGGTGGCCCCAGTGGCAGCGTTGACGTTGCCTCCAGCACGCTCCGTGTTTTTTTGATATAAAATTATGATTTCCTGCGCAATGTCTCGACATTGCCCTTTGTCTCTGAAATACGCACCGAGGTTGGCTGGTTTGAACCTTTGGTTTTCCGGTTCGATAGCCGGTTGCAACATTTCCGTTGCCTCTGCAGCACGTTCCGTGTTTGGCTGGTTTGAAAAGTTGGTTTCTCGACTGCGATAGTTCAGTAGCAGCATTGCTACTGCAGCGTAGCTGACTAGAATGTCCTAGGTTTCAAGTCCCGACGGTAGCAGATTTTGGACATTATCTGCATGTGATTTGGACGCATTCAATCAATGACTGGAGGATAATTCAAGTGATCGTTGGTCTGGGGGGGTAACTTTAAGAAAGGTTCTATGGGAACCGCCCGATTTGCTTTCTCATCCTCGTCTTCGCCTCTCACGAAATACACACACAGATACACACCACTTGCATGTACTATCCCATCACACATGTGGAAAACCTGTGGTGTGTATAGAGTATGTCCTGCTATGTGTATGTGTCCTGTAACCTGTATGTGTATGGGGCGATAATCACTTGAGGAGAAACATGGAGATGAAAATCGAGATGATTACTCGCAAGCCGTAAACCGTCTCATCCGATGGCCAAGGGCGGTAGCTGATCTCACCATAAAAAGGGACTTCCCACCTTGGAGATAACATGCTACGACAACAAGCGATTATACAGCGTAGATGTTGAAAAATCATTAAACTACGTTTTGAGAGGGTTTTTAAACCCACATGTTTTTCCAAAACTATAATTAAATTTCAAAATTATATATATATATATATATTATATATATATATATATATTTTTTTTTTTCAAATTCATATTTGCTTCCCCCATTCAACATCCCCTTGAATATTCTGAGTTGTGATCTAATTTTTCCACATTTTTATTATTTTACAGGTTTTTTATTGCTGTATCACGTTTTGAAATAACTAGTTGTTTCAGATTACAACAAAATTTTCCTCAGTAAAACAACAGAACTATGATATTTAGAAAAGTCTAACTAAATTTAAACTTTAAAGTCATCTATTAAAAAATACTAAAAACTAAAGTCAAGGGTGCAACAAAAAAACTAATTAAAAAACAATATATATACAAATATATATTGTTTATATATAAATATATATTGTTTATATATAAATATATATTATTTATATATAAATATATATTATTTATATATAAATATATATTATTTATATATAAATATATATTGTTTATATATAAATATATATGTTTATATATAAATATATATATTGTTTATATATATATATATATATATATATATAAAATAAACCAAACACTTTATTTTTATTTTTATGTCAAAAACAGTTAACAGCTGTGTGGGACGTGCTATAGGGAGAAGTGAATTCCATGCACGTATTCAAAATTCTGAGATCCTACTTTAAGCCATATACTATTGGGAATTTTGAATACAGAAAGAAAATAGGCGTTATTTCAAGTATTTTAACATAATATTCACTCCAATGTAATAAAATCTGTTTCTAAGGGTAAATCAGCAATAAATTAGGTGTCTCATCCCTCATCATGTTCTTCGTAAAGGAATAATACATCCTGCCTACGGGAACGATAATTTCAATAACTAGATTCCCACTGAATTATAGAAGACTGCACAGATAATGAAGTTACAACTGCCCGACAAAACTAGGGGCCCATCTCAGCATTTTGCTCAAGGATCAGAAACTGGACGAAAAACATGATCGTGATGGGGTCATTGAATCAGAATCTGCGGTACAATACTCGTTATAGGTTGTTTAGAATTATACAGTCAAATGTAAATAATACTTAAATATTACTTTAAAATTAATGTTACTTTCCTTAATTCTGTATAGTCTCAAATTGTTAGAAACAGTTATGTAAGAAACGATTTCAATTGGATTTAAATTTTTCTATCAAAATTTAATCTTTAATGTCATCTTCAAAATGTTGGACAATATGTAAATGTATATGTATTTTTTAATGAGCTGTTGATACTCACCTAATGAATGTTTTCCCGTCAAAATGTTATAGTACTAGAACTTGGCGTTTTCTAAAAATATATTCACTTTTTTTGCAAGTCATTTTTAACAAAAACACTGATTCGTAAATCAACAGACGAGGTAATGGTAAAATTCCTAAATTAATAAAGAGAAGCTTACAAGAATCCGTGGGTGGGATTTGGTTATTATTCGACAATTCGTTTTTGTAATCTAAAAGTCTGGGAGCTATAAGATATATTTCCTCAGAATATTATGCCATATCTCAGACGGAAATGACCATTCGAAATATATACAAGAGCAGTGTGAAGGCTGACTGAATTTGAAAAAATCTGAACGCGTAGCATAATCAACAATTTTGTGTTCAATTTATTTAAATGGACGTTCCATTTTTAGGTTTGATTGAATTGAACGACCTAAATTTTTTCTTTAACTATCAATGGTACACCGTTCATTTTTAATGGAGTACAGAATTGTTTATATAAACGAAAACTGCATTAAAACTGTTTTTTTCATTTACTATTAATTTTTTTCAAGGAACCAATTTGAAAATCCATATTGTAATATTTACGGTTTTATTATGCAAGAATGTTCGTATACCTAAGGCAGTAGTGTCATGGATCTGTGACCGAAAGGTCGCGGTTCGAGTCGCACCTCGAGCATGATTATATGTGTTGGTCCTTTCACCCTTTATCATCACCATTTCGTTCATCATCTCAGTTACCTAATGTTACAATAGTGGTCGCTAATGACCTGGGTGTTGATGCGACCTTAAATAACAACAACAAAACAAAATGTTCGTATTTTCCATAGAGAACTGTTCTTCCGTTTTGAATCGTCGGGGCATATCGTTTACGTACAGTAGGGGAAAAAAATAGGGCCTAAAATCGATTCCTGGTGACTCACACGGGGAATTGGGAAGGGTCGGAAGGTGTATATATAATGTTCGAACATTACAGTAGGTATTTCTACTCTCTGAGATGGTTGTTTAAGGTACGAACATATCAATCTGGGACAATCCACGGATTCCATGAAGGTAATTGTGAAAGAAATGTCGATCAATGGCGTGAAAACTTTTGAGAGATTTAAAATAATTCAATGGTGCTTCATTTTTATCCCGTGATGAGGGGACATCCTAAGAAAATAATACAGTTTCCGTTGATTTGGATTTTCTAAATCCGTGTTGGCAATCCCGAAAGCGCGTCGTGTTTTACTGAGAAAGGTTTCATTCGTACGCAATAAAAGTCTCTTTAATATTTTTTGAATAATTTTTTATCATTTTAATTAAATTTTTGTGGCTATTTTTGAAGAGCGGTTAATCTTAGCAGTTTTTAAAATATTTGGAAAAGTTACGGCGAAGGATGCATGTGAGTTAACGGGTGTATAATGGCAAACGCAAAGTCTTTAACAAAGAATCCGGAAATTCATTTAAACCGAATATTTATTTTTAGTTCACCAATTGTTTGAGAATTTCATAGGAAGAAGTTTCGGGAAAAGCACATCGTGACTAAACTTTTCGGGAAAAGTCTGACGTGAATTTATTTCAGTACAAAAAAATTTAAAAAATATTAATAAAGAAACTTGATTTAACCCCCAAAAATTGTTAACAAAACATGTCAGTGTTGTTTCATATAAAACTACTTTGTAGCCTTATATCCCTTTTACGCACGGATTCGAAAATATGTTAGAATGAGACATCTTAAACATACTTCCCCAAATTTAAAAAAGTTTGACGAAAATTCGCCTCAATGGATCGACACAAAAACGACCTGACTCATTTATTTTTTTGCTAATGCCTTTTCCTGCTAATTGAACCTTCCTGGCGATTAGAATGGAACATGATGGGATTCATTGAATTGCAAAGTATACATTTTGCATTCGCGTCAGTGATTGGCACACTAGTGACATGGTTTACCATATCTCCCCGTTAGTGCGTAAATATCTACCCGACACCCTTTAAATGTGTGAAACCTTCAAATGTTTAAACCTTCAAATGTGAATTTTGAACCGCTAAACACGCATATTCGAACAGAGTTAAATTGGCATTAGGGGACACCTTTGAGATATGGTTGAATGATTGATAAAACAAAGTCGGTTAAAATATCAACTTACCGCAAGTCTGTGGATATTTTCATATACAAACGACACCGTAAAAATACGTTTCAACGTTAATTTTTTTCTAACTGGGTTAGAGGGTTTTCCCTTTAAAATACGTTAACGTTATAATTCTCACATTGTCCTCGCTTTCAATAAACTTGATAACGTCTTCCAATTATAGATAACTCTTTAAAAGTTCTCACCTTTTTTTAACGATACTAACAGGGATTGGGTTGTCTACCTCAAGGCCCAGAATAGTATCCTAAGTTCATTATTTATTCGCTGCAGTTGCTTCTTTCTTTGGTTCTTCGTTCTATGTCATGGTTCTTGGCCACAACATTCAGAATTTGTCTGTTACTTAATCAGTTAATGATATACACAAATATCATTCAGATATTTCCGTAGAATCGTCTGTTAAAGCAGAAGAAATGGTATTTAGGACAGAAGGAATATATACACGAAGTGCTAACATATAATTGTATTTTTCATTACTTTTAAAAATATAACGTTAAACCTGTAAATCAAGCGTGCGTATGATCTCCACCCACTTTATGAGTAGTAAGTTTCTTTATCCTTCCTTTCTTTTTATTTTTTTATTTTTCTTACCGCCATTGCCATTTTATATCCCCTTTTCTTCCTGGCCCAGAAGTAAAGCTACCTCGATAATAAACCACAATGA
Source organism: Teleogryllus oceanicus (assembly GCA_964035755.1). Classification (NCBI taxonomy): domain Eukaryota; kingdom Metazoa; phylum Arthropoda; class Insecta; order Orthoptera; family Gryllidae; genus Teleogryllus; species Teleogryllus oceanicus. Next base: position 166,051,176 of record CAXIVR010000002.1, on the reverse strand, counting down.
ATGGTTTGCAGTTAAAAGAGTCCCATAAGTACGTATTAATGTATTTATAATAATGCTTTAATACTACTGCCACCGACTATCATTCCCAGGATGATAGCTCCATATGGTTTCGCCTCCTGCCAAGATGATTGATTTTACGGACACGTCAACTGCTTTTGGGCATTAGTTCCTTTAGTAAGTCAATTTTTAAGCTAGAAGTGGGGGTAGTGGTCTTCCCCTGGATGGCCGAATCCTTGCGGGAATTCTCTCTCTAGGTATCTCCTCCGGCCGAGCATCCCAGCGGGATAAAATTTAAACCTCCCGATATGTGGGGTGTGGCCCTGGAAGTAGTAGGCGTAAGTGAAAGAAAAGTAGGACAAGGAAGGAAGGAAAAAATTTCTGCGTTCGTGGGCCTCTTTGTTAGGGTATCAGTCCGGGATTCACCTTTATAGATTGAGTAACCACCAAAAAACCCTCGATCAGAGCTGCCGGTCTCTAGAATTCCTCTCCAGACAGAGGGCCAATTCGACCTAGTTCTAGCTGCATCGAAAATTTGCCACTGTTGGCACTCGTACCCTACAATCACCTGGATATAGATGCTGTAGAAACAGCGGCAATCTGATTCTAAGTAAGTAGAAAATTTGTAACTATTGAATATGATGAAAAAATAAAACTTCTTCCAATGACTTCCAGGCGATGAATGACCAATTAGGTAACATGACCAAGTCATTATTACTCTATTAAACTCTCAAATACTCATCTGACCGAATATCGCTTGCTCTGATAAGACATGAAAGATAAATCGTGAATCTATTGACAGATTCAACACCTTTCAAATATCGATTAGACTGTACTTTTAAGTGACGTTTGAAAACTCAAACGGTATCACCTTTGTAAAGATATCTCAGCAAAATATAGGGGTTACTACTTGTAATGACAGTTGTACAAATGAAGGATGAAATAAGAAAAAAAACAGTAAAAGTGGAAACAGGCGAAAATCAAAACATACACCTGGAATCTCGAACTTGGTGGGAAAAAAACACAAAAAGTTATCAACGACAACTTATCAAGGTCCAAGTGGCACACAGTGACTTTCCAAATCTGAATCCAATTTCAAGAGGCGTACTTTAAAGGACTTTGAAAACTCTCGTAAATAGCCTGATACGAACGGGGCATGCAAGGATCTGGTTAAATTTCCCGGGAAATCAAATCCTCCGCAACTCAGACGTGATCAGATTCCCTAATCTCTCAGGAGAACGACCCCAAAATGACTGAAATCTTATCAATTCCTGGCGGCAAATTGGGAGAAAAAACAAAATTGGACCAATGGACAAGTTTCCCGAGCCTGGGTATAGGACAACGATATATAACTTAACGAAACAACTTATCGAGGTTTGAGTAGCAAGCTTGTTCATGAGAGGTGACGCAGAAATGAATAGTTTAAGATGTAGAGATTTGAAGACTTCGGTCTTCGAATAAACGAAATTCAATTTTTTACCTGTTCACGTAATATTACTACTTATTCCTCGTGTCTCTGGTGTATAAAACTGATAGATGCATCAAAGCAATTGTGAATATCTTGGGTAATTTTAGTCTCAGCCGTATGTTTTTTATTTATTTATTGAAGTTAACTAGATGCACGCGAGATTAAAATAATATAAATTCTATTCAGAATTCAATAATACACTCTGACGGGAAAAGGGAGAAAGGAACCAGACACTGAGATGAAGGCGGAATAGTGGCAAAATTATATCAATATACAATGTTCTTAGCCCTTATTATTATCTTAATGTACAGCTTACACTCCCCTCTATAATTATCCTTGTTAATGTAGACTCAATGGTTTGAGGAAAGCAGGCCTCGCCATTAATAATGATATTATTATTATTATTATTATTATTACCATTACTATTATCTTTTTGACACAAATACAGGCTTGTGGTTAGCCCCCATGTACCTAACTGTTTGTCAGCATCTTTGTAATATTTCTCGTCAACAATTTTGGCTAAAAGAGTGGTAACCTTTTAGAATTCGATTTATCGTTATGAAATGAATAAATAGAAACATTAATGTTTTATTATATATGCACATAATGAGTTTGAATGACAATATACTTACACCGAAAGTGTCTTTAGTAATAGGTAGTGACATGCAACAGTACAAATGCTGCTGAACAAATCCACACAATGCTTGCCCAAAGTACGCATTCGGCTCAAGAACAACATATAACACTCATGCAGGAAATAAAAAACATTTAAGACAACTGTTTTCCAAAATACCACAATACTGGGGTAATATAAATACAGAACAACAGATCTATAGGATACCAAAAATTTTAAAAAGATGCAGTTTCGTAACGCAGCACGTGAATAGAAAATATAAATGACTGCCCCTCTTCTTTGGAACCTTGCTCTCGCAGACATCCACAGCGTCGTGAGCAGTGATGCACTGAGTATGAAATTCTGCTGGTTCAAGCGGTAGGGAAAATGAGTGAAAACACAATAAAATATTTATATTTTACAGTCTAAATGAAAACTGTTCAATGTTTTTTTCCCTATCCCCATATGTTTTCCCTATTTTCTATCGAAAACAAAGACACTTCTCACGTGGTAGGGGGTTGATAATTTTCTTTCAATTTCAAGCACATTGGGAATAAGTAATACAGATGAAACTGAAAAAAACTAAAACTGAAAATGCTGAAAATATTCAGGAAGTCCCTGTCTCCCCACTAGAGCCACTCAATGGTTTCGATTTAAAAAAGGTTTATGTGAGAATCGGGGGATATTTTCTAATACGAGGTCTAGATCAACATTACGACTCATCAATGAAATACAAATTTTGGAACGCGGGTTTTAAGTATCAGGAGCGGGAACTCAGTGCATCAATTGATGTCACTGCGGGGCCTCTGACGGGAGGTCTAGGTTGATTCTGACGGCGGGAGGATTTTCGACACTAAGCTAGGTCTGGGAGAATTCGGGGGCCGGCTGCTCTGATCGGGAGTTTTTTAGAGGTTCTCCGATCAATACCAGGCGAATGCCGGAGCATAACCTAACAAACGGGCCACGAACCGCGCGCGATCTTTCTTTCCTCTTCCTTGTCCTATCCTCTCCCCTTAACCACACTTACACTAACATGCACTATACTACCACCTATTCCGGGACACCGATTGGGAGCTTAGAGCTTGTCCCGGCTGGGGGAAGCCCCGTAGGCGGGAGAGCCCTGGTTAGGGGGAAACCCCACTAGTCGGCGGTAGGTCGGCGCCGGATCTCGCCATCCAGCAGGGAAAGACCACCGCCATCTTCCAAGAAAAAAACATGCACTACACATACGGGAATAATGATCACCGCAGTTGACGCATCCGGAAACACACAAAAAAAAATCAATCAACCAATCTGAAGCGAGTGTGTGCGTGCGCAGGGTACGGCATGACGGAGGCGTCGCCGGTGCTGACGCAGGGCCGCAAGGGCTTCATGGCGGCGGTGGGCCAGCCGGTGCCGGCCACCGAGGCCGTCGTCATCAACATGGACACCCTCTCGTCCGTGCCGCACGGCCAGGAGGGCGAGCTCTGCTTCCGCGGGCCGCAGGTCAGTGCGCGCACCCTCGCCCTGACCCCCGCCCCACGGCTGCTGCATGCCAAAACACAGTAACCAACATTCTTTTCAAAAATGCGATGTACTTGCTATTGCGTATACTATTGTGGTACAGTGTGCAACTTTTTAACCAGACGTTTTGTGAATACCTTTTGTATGTTCTATGATTTCTCTAGCTTAAAATACAATACATCAGCCAAAAAATATTAAAAATGCATTTTCTCAAAATAATTGGTTTTTCAGTTATTACGTTTTGGCAGACAGCAGCCGAAGAGTCTCAAACGGAACTTCTGTAAATACTTAATTGAATGAAGAGGTTTTGACATCCTTTTTGGTGTGATTTTTTTTTCAGCCATTGAAACAGGTAAATGGAAAGTTGCATCAGAGAAACGTATTGCGTTGAAGTTTTTCCATGTACTTATGCGATTTAGTTTAAAGGAATAAGATCAAAAAAAAATATTCGTTATAAATAGTACATATATTCAAAATTAAGGAAAGGAATTAAATATATGTAGAAATGTGGGGTATAAGCGTTACTTATAACACCGAACATTTGTGAATCTGTAGGCTTTTGTAATTTAGGAAAGTCACGGAAGACACTTTTAGTGTTCTTTTCTGAAGTATTTAAAATAATTTATGATTAACATATTTTAGAAAATTTAAAATATTTTAGAATTTTTTATTTAGAACGATTTAAAACTCCCAGAAGTTTGAAAACATCCATAATTGATACAACGGCACTCGAGGGAACAAAAAGAAGGAAATAGAAAGAACTGTGAGTGACCTCGTTCAATCACCATTCTTCTCCTCCTTCTTCTAAGACTTGTTCCTTTCCAAGAATTTATAAGGAGTATTTCCATCTTATCCTTAGTCTGCCAGCTTCTCTTCTTCCCCTGGGCCTTTCATCTCTAGCAATTCTCAAGATTTTTTTTCTCCTTTATGTACAGTACCCCTCGCAAACATTTACCGGCGAAATTCTAACTTCGCTACCGCGCCGACGAACTTGGACACCCCGCGGCCAGGGGGTACTGTACTGTATTATAGAATTTAGTCGGTAAATTTTTGCGAGGGGTTGTCTATCATCTGAATCTCCTAAATATATGGGGAAAATTTCTTACCTTATTATTTATTTATTTATTTTATTTTACGTCGAAAAACAGTTAAAACTGCGTATGACGTGCTATGGGGAAAAGTGAATTGTGTGCACATTTTCAAAATTCTGTGATCCCTACACTAAGTCATATACTACTTAAATTTCGAAAAAATTCAAGTAGTGACACGGTGACACCTTGTGACACCTTGGCCACATAGTAACACCTTGTAACACGGTTTGTTTGGTTTGCGCGAGCATGCCCTTAAAAGATGCCTCTGTTCTGCAGCTGATGAACGGCTACTGGCAGCGGCCTGAAGACACCGCGTCGACGCTGGCGGCCGGCGGCTGGCTGCGCACGGGGACGTGGGCCGTCTGATGAGAACGGCGACTTCCTCATCTTGGACCGCGCCAAGGAGCTCATCAAGGTCAAAGATTCCAGGTGGGGCAAGCATGGAACACATCTCCTGTAGTGCGCCAAATAACCACACAGGAACAGCGATATTCATGGTGGACAAACAGCGAGAGGAATTTTTAAAGATGGACAGACAGTATTCGATTAGACTCTAGTTGAAGTATTCATTTTGAAACATGTTTTGTTTCTTATCTGAAGCATAATAAATTTTTATAATAAGAAGCTGGCTGCTCTGATCGGTTATGAGAGCTCATTTTGGCATCATCTTTGGCTGAGGGCGTTTTCCCTAATTTCTCCCATCAATATCAGTTAAATGCCAGAAAACTAACGAACAAAAACCGAACGGGCTACGGACCGCGCGAGATCTTTCCTTCCTCATCCATATCCTCTTCCTACCATTCACATGCATCCTGTATCCACTACACTGTCACACATGCAGGAAGACCGGTCGGGAGTTCAGAGCTTGCCCCCTGCCGGGACGATGCCACATTGGGAGAGATACCTGAATGTTTTGTGGGTCTTTGATACCGAAAAATCGTCTGACTGCAAAACGTCAGTCTGTCTCTCCGTCTGTGGTTAACGCTAGCGCCTAAACCGTTCAGCCAATTTACTCCAAAACTGATATTCTCTGGTCGATTTGAATGAACGTGAGGTTTTGAGAGTTTCAAACGGATATTTTGAGTTTTGAAAGTACTTTACATGAAGCATAAAAATATTTTCAACATTTTCTCAAAAATGCATTTAGACACTTGACATACGAATGCAGAGAGTTTATCCATTCCCTCACATTGTAACGTTTAGTGACTCAGTTCCCAGACGACAAGTCTGGAGTGAGACATGGTGTGACTCTGTGTGAGTGTGTGTATGATATCTTATTACTTAATGTGTGTATGATACTTATTAAAAATTACTTATACCCTTCGAATTACTAGACATACCGGCGGTATACGCGATGTATCTGAGAATTCGCGTCTACTGCGTTTACTCGTATGGAGAAAGCTGATGCTTGTGCGCGTGCCCGGCAGGTGGCGCCCGCGGAGCTGGAGGCGCTGCTGCGCCAGCACGGGTCCGTGGCGGAGGCGGCGGTGGTGGGGCTGCCGGACGCGCGCGCGGGCGAGCTGCCCTGCGCGTACGTGGTGCCGCGCGCGCCGCCGGCCGACGCGGCCGCCGGCGCCGCCCTGCGCGCCGCCCTCGCCGCCCACGTGGCGCAGCACGTGGCGCGCCACAAGCACCTGGCCGGCGGCGTGCGCCTCGTCGCAGACATCCCCAAGAACGCCTCGGGCAAGATCCTGCGGCGCCGTCTGCGCGACGAACCGCCGCCCGAGATCGCCACGTAGGGAGGACACGCGTCCACGGCGACGGGGCGTTGGTGCGGAGGCCCATGAGTGCGATGTCTGATCTGTTTTTTTTTTTTTTTTATCTGTTGTATACTCAGTTTTGATTTGTGTCTGATCTGTTGTATACTCAGATTTAAGTGGAGTGGCACTTCAAGGTCACGAGCCGGAAGGAGAGGGAGCATTTGCATCCAATTGGGAGTTCCAATACCAAACATTTATGTCGTAGCGAAGCTCACAATTGCTTGACAGTGTTCCTCGCTCATGGTCGGTACACTTCGTGACCTTCAAGTGCCACTATTTAAATTGGTGTATAGTGAAACTAGACTTCCGCGGCCGAGATCTAGCGTGTCTGGGAGCCATATTAGCATTATGTCCGTTGTTGGAATCTCGAGAAAATCATGAACCGTTATCGGTTAGAATATGTAGGTAAACAAAATCCACAAGTCTTATCTGCTGCCCGAGGCGTGAAAAATGTGATTTTATTTGCAACTAGCTCCACATGACCCCGCCACCTACCATTTTTAATGTCAAGATCGTAGGCACGTAATCCTACCCAATTACGTTGATGACAATCTACTTATAACTTCAAATTGACTTGCTATCACTCATGCACTTCCATGTTGACTGCGAGGCTATGTCCTTCAGCCTCCGAATATTAATAAAACAAAGCCGTGTTTCAAACGAATTTTATGCTAACATTGTTTTAGAATAATGTTATCTCGTGATCACTCGCAAATTTTCTAGTTGAACGGGTCCGGACTTCGGTCTCTGCAATTTACATAATACATTCTTGAATCTGTGCAACGCATACTTTTCCAGGCATATTTATGCCACAAATTGCATAAAAACACGATTCAGATGCGTCAAACTAGAGAACTCGAAAACATCACGCTGGGAAGACATAAAAAAGCCACTACTTCGGTTCTCAGAATCTATGTTGAGATTATAGTAATCTGAACGCGCCTGCGATTGTAACGTCAGTCGTAGGTGGGAGCAAATAAAGGAGCTAATTTTTCTCGAGGTTCCGAACAAGGCAAAATTACGAAAGTTCTGTCTCTCCAATTGCGATCTTCTTCCGAGCAAATGTGTGGACTCTCGGACTCTGAAGATTGGGAGAAATGGACAACTGGCTCCATTGTCTACGCTCTCCGTCCAGTATTGTCGACATCTCTTGTAATCTCTAGTGGACAAAGGTAATTCTTCTACCTAAAATTATCAAAATATGTCTCAAGGCAATAGCTTATGCTGTTTGTTCTCACTAACACTCATTTTTTGACATTTTTGTCGAGCACTCTTCCAAAATTATCATTTCGTCCTCCAGACCCCACAGTGTCACAAATTCCAAATAAGGTTTCGGTAAAGACTTTGGGCCAGCTTTCACGCAACGAACTGCCGCGGTAGTTTTCCATCTTGCAGGAGTGGCAGATTGCGAGAATCCGGCAAATCGGCGACTACTAGTTAGAACGTCTGCCTATGTTGTCCGTTCAAAAAAGGCAATACGTCTTTTGCGCGAAGCATTGTTTCAACTTATTCTATGATTCATCATTTTCCGTTCTTTCATTTCATTTCTCATCGTTACGCATAATTTTCTTTCGCTAAATCAACATTCCATACTTCGCGTTTGTGTGTATAAATGCGTTTGTGTACTTCGAGATGGCCTCGTAAGATGTACAATTAAAACAACTTCAGCGTAATCATCACCGGAACCTCGAAGAGAATGACAACTCACGACGACTCGTTGCGTCCTGTCGATTTTCTCTGTTTAAGGATGATATCTCGTGAAAAATATCACTTTGGGCGAAGGGATTTAGTTCCAATGGAAACTTTCCAACTTGTTCCATTGTACATTTTCTTTCTTTCCTCTTTTATTCCGACGATTTTTTCACAATAGCTCATATTTGTTTTTTTCATTTTTACCTAGTTCTGCTCCTCCTATAAAACCCTAAACTGTTCTGCGTGTCACGAATATGTTCAAGAATGAAACAATAATGCAAATACATTGTTGCCTAGTGTGACGTTTGCGTGGAGTTTGAGACCAGACTTTCTCGTGCAAAGCGACGACACCGACAGATTGAAAACTCAAAATACTGAAGTACCAATTATTACCAAAATTCGGTAATCATTATCCGTGTTTTCCAGAAAGCGTGGTTGGCATGTGAAATCTATGTTAAGATAAGATAGTGTTCCAAGTTTCATCACTCTATTTTATATCATTTCTACTTTCTCTTTGTAACAACCTTCATTAGATTTTCGTTTGTATTCATGCACCCTCTCTTTCCACACTTCCTTGTCAGCCTCAACATTCCATCATTCCACTCTGCCAGTCTGCATGCCACTTACGCCGATAACGGTCCAATGCACCACCGCCATTCTACGCCGTTAATGCTACCCTGCCGGACCTTGCCCTTTCGGTGTCAACTTACGCAAGAGAACCGACTTTTATTGGTTTCCAGTAGATGGGATTGTGATGGTCGATTTTTTAATCATTGTAAGTCAGTTTTCCCCCTTTCAACTATTCCATTTTATTATTAACTCATATGTCACTTCTTATTCCTTCATCACTTAATTTTCTCAACATATCATGATTCAGATACGACTATCGCAATAACCCATTTCCCGGAAAATGACAGAGCGACATGCCTAAACGAGACAATGTATTGCTATATAACAAACGCACGATAGAATTTCAAGGTATTTAACGTATTCGTGGGACAAGTAGGAGAAGGAACCGTTTCACTAGACTACAATAGCCGTTGCACAAAGTGTAATAAGTAACATTATGCAGTAAGTAATATTAGATATTAGTTTTCATCCATTTTGTAACATTATGTCCACTTTGCTCTTAGTAAGTCTTATCTGCAAACCGGCAGTTATGACAAAGCAAATTATGAAAAATTTGTTACTTTATGTTTTATTTTCTAATTTTCATGTACCATGTTGAAGAGCACAATGATTTGTTAAAACACAACAGCGTCAATCTGCTTTTTAGGAAGATATTGTGTGTATAATCTAATGAATGTAAATATGTTTGCACCATTATGAGAGAAATGTACAAAGGTGGTTGATAATAATGAGTGTTCAATTATGAAGATTGAAAGTGGGACCAAGTGTGAATTGTGTATATTTGCGCACCGCGATACTTAAAGTGACAAAAAGCCTTATTCTTGTTTGCAAAGGTGTTATCACAACATAATTCATTCAAATTTAGGCACATCAATTAATGGCCGTACAGTATAGAAATACCTAATGGTATGTTTAAATTAGTAAATTTATGGACACTTAAAATGACAAGAAAAATACAGGACAAGCGTGTCTGAATTTTAATACAAAATGTTGAATGAACTTGCTATTTTAAAGTTAAGTAGTCTTTAATTAAACATAAATCAATAAGGAACGCGTGAGAAGGAAAATCGAATTTTAAATAGTAGTGTGTTTTTCAAACACCTTTTGCAATAAATATATTGCAGAAATTTCATTCATGAAAATGTTTTTAACTGCAACAAGTCATTTATTATACAGTAAACTATACTCTCAAATAATCTATCCTGTTCCTTCTTTAATTGGATGTTTTTCTTTGATGAAAGTGCTGATTTTGGATTAAAGGAACCGATAAAAACATTTTTTTGTGTTTTTATATTTTATAATAAATGACAGTTGTAATTTGTTTATTGTTTTACCTATAGAACCACAATAATATCTCTGCATGGTGATAAATGGTGATGTATTTGTTTGTCTTTAAAATACAATATTTTTGTATTTTATTACATCATTGTTTTCTTTCATTTCTTTCTCTTCTACAGTTTCCTGGAACTGATATCCTGTGTTAACTCTGATTTGTTCTCCTTCTCGTAATTACTTGCAGAACAAGAAAAAGTTTTCACGTGACGTCTTACAATCTTGCCCTAAAAACGTCCCACACTCGAATGTCCGGCAACTTCTCGGGAGAAAGAACATTACGTTAAAAGAAAATAGAAGTTAGTGTAGATCAGCCCTGGACTTTACCCTTACATAAACAGTATAGTTTTGATGTCATCAGGGTGCGATTAAAGATGCTACGAAAGTGATTTCGAGCATTTTAGTCAGCTAAGACCCCTTAAACGTATAGATTCATTACAATAGTAAACCGCGATATTTCAATACATTTCTAGATGGCTGCCCTATTTTTAAATTTTAAATTTATTTTACGTCAAAACAGTTAAAACTGCGTGGCGTGCTACGGGGAGAAATGAATTCTGTGTCATTTCAGAAGAAGCATCGGCACTGGTCAAAGGAAAAGGGAGGCACTTGCCTACACAAATTCATTTATAAATTCAATCTAATGATGGTTTAGTTCAATGTACTTCACTTACACTTAGTTTATACAAATCATTCTGATTATTTGTTTCTCTGAATATACTATCGTGATCACTAAAATTTACAGCCTTAGACGACACAACCAACTTATTTTTGTTTAGATAAAAATTGAAATTTATTTTGTTAAAAAACATTACTTCATATAAGTTAAAAATAAGTAATTAATGTTCAGCTGCCTCATTTACACAATTTTTACTCTTTTTCGTTTGATGAATGCATATTATTAATTTTTAGGTCGCTTTAACAACTTGGTCATACAGCGACTACTGTGATTGTTGTAACTGTAGGGGAACTCACCATAAAATCACACGAAACCACTATAAAACTCAATCACACGAAAACGAACACGTAAGGACGAAACGAACGCACGTAAACATCCATGCCCGAGGCGGGATTCGAACCCGTGACCCTTCAGCCTTAGCGACCTTGGCTATTCAGGCCGGCTATTAATAATTTTCTTGATCACATATTTTAGTGAAATGACTTCTACGATTTAAAATGAGCCCTCGAACACTACTTTAGGTAGACTTTTCTTCTTCTTCTTCTTCTTTTCTATCTTCTTTTTCTTCTTCCCGACAGGGTTTAAAGGGCATTGACCTGTTCCGGCACCCATTTTTCTCGAGTTCCAATGTTCTTCTTCCTTCTATTCTATAGTGGAATAGCTTTAATGGAAGTCGATTTGGCATTCCCCATACATGATTGTACCATTTTAACTCATTTTCGAGAATGATTTCATATAATTCTTTGACTTTAAAACTTCTCTTATTTCAGAATTCTGTTTCTTGTCGAGTAGCGAACATCCTAGTGTATTTCGAGAAATTTCATTTCGCCGTTTGTATTTTATTTTTTATTTTTCGCGTTCACCATGTTTCGCTGGCATACATGAGTGTGGGGACTGCAATTGTCTGTAAAACTTAAGCCGTGTCTCCTTTCGTGTTCGGTTTCTAAGATATTTATGTATCGTTGCACAAACATTTCGGAATTTTACTAGTTTATCTTCCCGTCATGATCTATATTACAGGGATATGTCACAGCTAAGTACTTGAAGTTGCTAACTTGTTCTAAATTGTAGTTTCCTATTGTTATTTTAGATCTTACTGGATATTTGCCTCGGAATGCCATTTCATTCTTTCTTGTATACGGACACCACTTCACCTGAACCATTCTTGAGGAATCTCAGAGCTGCCTCAGCACATTAAAACAGCTATAAGAGGTGTTTATGCAATGTCTGACCTCCGTACTCCAGTAATTCGCTGTTGATTGCGTTTGGTCCGGGCGCTTTCCTATTTTTTAATCCTTTTAAAGCGATTGTCAGCTCCTCCCATACCATGTAGTCAACTTGTGGATATTTTGCTCTGGGGTTAACAGCAGCGTTTTCTTTATCATCGTACCACAGAGATCGGTAGTGTTCTGTCCACTTGTCTATTTCTATGCTTTTGACCTTAACATCCTCTTTATAGATCTATTTAGGGGCTTCATAATTTTGTATGCTAAAGACTGTCTTCCATTTACATCATGTTCAATATTTGCAATAAATCTTTCCCAAGATGCATTGTGAACTTTCTTTATTGCATTTTTTGCTTGATTTCTTGCGATGTGGTACTCTGTTTTTAACGTGTGGGTTGCTTAGATATTTATTATAACATTTTTCCTTTATTTTAACAATTCTTCTATTTCTGTCGACCAGATTTTTAACCTTATCTTACTTTTTAATTTCCTTTTTCATTTCCAGGGCTTCCTTAGCAGCCTTAGTCAAAGACATTTCAAATTAACCCATATTTCTTCCACATTGTTACTTAAAGGATTTAGATGTAAGTCTTCCTTCAGTCTACGTTGGTACAATTCCCTCGTGCTTTCATCTTCTAGAATGTGCACTTTGTAAACTTTCTCTGCATCATAATTTGGAGAGTTTTTCTTTGCTTTTCGCCATCTTGGATACATCTTGATGCGAGATACTACTAGATAATGGACTGAGTAGACGTCATAACCTCTCAACACATTTGTATCCATTACTTGTTTTGATATTTTCTGGTTAGCAATTAAATAATCTATTAATGATCTGCAGTTTCCATTGGCCCATGTAAACTTCTGAATTAGTTTCTTTACGGAAAAAGGTGTTTGTCACTTTCAAATTGTTAAAAACTGCGAATTCTCGAGTTTCATTTCTATCATATTTACTGTTTCTTCTCCAAATGTTCCTATAGATCCGTGGACTGCTTTGTTTCCCACTCTGGCATTCATATCACCCATAATGAGTGCTTTTCCCTGTTTGATTGTATTTCTCTTTAGGTTTTTGGAGCGTTGAATAAAACTGACAGTTTCCTCTTCCAATTCTTTCGACCGTCCTTCCAGTGGGGCATATGCGCCTATGATGAAGTGACCGCGTTCATGTTTTAATCTGATTGTAAGAATTTTATCGTTCACATATTCATATTCTTTAATCTGAGGTTCCCATTTCTTATCTACAAATATCGCTACTCCTTTAAGGGTCTCATGTTTTCTCTACACCACTGTAGAACATTGATAATTCCTACATATTTTGAGGCCTTTAATTTCTTCTTGTTTCAGTCACTACGGCAATGTTTATGTTTTGCTCTTCCAGTATTCTAGTTAGCAAATTTTCTTTGTTTGCGATTCCCTTACATTCAAGTTGCTACTCTTAAAAATCCGCTATCCATTTATTCTGTCCATTTTCTTTGCTTGGTTTGTCATCATATCTTGAGTATTTCGAGGCTTCTTCGGTGCTGCAACTATTTTAGTTTTACATTGTCAGGGTACTAACCTGAGCACAACCCCAACCTGGAGGACAAGAGCTTTTTTTTCAGGGTTGTCTCTCCTTAGGCAGATTGCTTCCTGGTGGAAGCAAGGAGCTCAAGGAGTTCAGCCTGCCCGCTCTTTAGAGGAGTTCCTCAAGGCAGGAAAACCAGCCTACCGCTGTCCATCATCCTGTAGGAAATGTATGAGAAGGAAATATTTAGGATAGGTGCTGGAGCTTCAAGTTCCTCGATCCCCCTGATAGCTCTCAGAGATGTGGAAGGATAAATACATGAATAGAAAGGAGTTGCTTCTAAAGGTGAATTAGTCGCCTCTTACGACAGAGAGGAGTTCCCATTGTGATATTCTATTAAAATCCCCGGACACCTGCGGGTATAGGTAAAACTGGAGACGTCAAATTTGTTACCAAGGGTTTGAGGCATCCTTACTCTTGACAGATTGTTTGGAATGAGACCAATTTAAAGATTGACTCGATCCCCAGTATTTCAAAAGAGCCCTCAACCACCTCTGTAAGTCAAACCTACTCTACATAGTGACCAGTGGTAGTATAATATTTGAACATCATCTGGTAGTGCGAGGGTAATTTCTCCTTTCACTATAAACGAGAACATTACCGTCTAGGAAAGTTTTGTAGTTTGAGAAGTGATTGCACAGCATAACTAAGATGATGTTCAATGACCTCCTTCAGGGTTTTTTAGTTCATCTGCTACATTTTGTGCAATGGTATGTCATACATACTTATTTCTAAATTGAGGACGTGGCTTTTACAAACATTACTCATTTTGAGCTTCAAAATATTATATAATCTCAAATCTAATAAAAATCACAGTCATAAATTTGAATAACACCTTTGATGTCTATTCTTTAACCTCTCGCATTCACGCTTTAATTATAATAACGTTCCTAGCTGTTATATTCTCTACACATCTGTGATAACTTTAAATTCATGGATAAGGAGAGGATTTTCAATCTTCCAATTATGTCCTATCTAGTAAAACACTTGAATACATTCTTTTAACTTGAAAAGTCCTGAATAGCTGAAATTTCGAAAGGAGACGGCCTTGCTTGTATGCTAGCAGGAGGAGAAATCTGATTTTTCTGTCACTGACGTTCCCTTAGTCTTCTTCATGCCTGTTATCGAAATTCCAATTTGTACTTATTCCTCGCATCAGCCCTTGAATGATAATGGTACCTAGACGTCACTTTACGATTTCATTAACACCCACACACTAATTAAGTACTTTATAAACTAAAAGAAAAAGAGAACAAACATGTTCATGAGTTTTTATTCTCTCCTCCCACTGCCAGCATGCATTCATTACCTCGCCGCGCAACGTATGCTAAACTTTACTCGTAGTCTGTTTCGTAATAAATTCCTCTCAATTAATTATTGAAAAATCTAATTACTTTCTTCAATTTGGAGTGGTGAGTTTTGCTTTTCGAAATATGTAGTCGACCCTGTGGTATACGCTCATTAGAGAACGTCTCGTAGCTGGTCCATCCACTCAAGTCCCTGCCTTCGCTAAAAAAAGCTGCCGTTCGTCGGGAGGGACTCGCACCGGCCTACTCCGTAACGATATCTACCTTCTAGCTTCCTTACTACCTCTGTCCGCGTAAAGCGCGCACTCCAAATTGAGTGGACGCTCTCAGCAGTAAAATGTGACTCATTTTCTTCACTTAGGAAAACGAGTGGTCACATCTCTTCACGATCAACAACAGTTGTCACCTTCACTGTTTTTCTATATTCTTTCATAATATTGCGACGAGTCGCAATACGCGACAACCCTCTGTCACGCTAGTTTGGTTCCCGGCGCAGGTGCCCCTTCCCGAACATTTCGGCATGTCCAAGTATCCAGGCACCCCTCGCCACTTTCGCCCCACAAAGGGCTTCCGAGACATACAAGCATCTCCCCGGGCCTCCTCCGCGAGTCGCTTCTTTGACGGAGATGCCCGTTCCAAAACCCGCCCATTTCTTAGTCCCGGCAATCGCCGGATTGAGTACCGGAAGTCACATCAGAGAAATCAGGACACTTCGTTTGTTAATTCATGAAGAAGGCGCCATAAAATAATCAGCGAGACAGCAGTCGCCGCCTTGCCTTCTCCGAGATCATGTGCTCGCGATCACTAAAGGCGACCAATTGAAAACATAGCAAGTAGCTCGCTAAGGCATGGGATTTCTTAGAGCCAAGCAAATCGATGGAAAATATTAGTAGAAGGTTTAGCGGATTCGGTGGTATAACGGTCAGCTACCGGACAGTTGTACTCGAGTTGGCGGGTTCAATCGATCGAAGTCGTGGATTATTAAGGGCAAAAAATCCCTCGTACGCCTTCCTTCGGAGGGAAGTAAACCGGCTGTCCCATATAGTAGATTTACTGCATGTAAAAGATCCTCAAGCCTAAAAGAAGCCTCTGAGCAAAATTGAGATCCGCGAGTTTGTCGCTAAAATAATACCTCCTTTCTCCCTGGGGTGGTGAAAGGAGCGTAGCAAATTGCGTGGTTAGACAGAAGAGCGGGCCTGATGCCGGAGTCTCGCCACGTCAAATAAGGCATTAACTAAACTAAGGTTCCAAACGCCTACTGATCAGACTAATCAGAGGCAAAGCATCACGCACGTGACAGAGCACAGAAATTTCCAAATGGGGTGGGAGAAGAAAGCGAGGAGCCACAGAGGACCTAGGAAAGGAACACTGGAGCTGGGTACGAGAAAGAACAGTTAAGATGACTTGAGAGAGAAGTCTTGAGCAGAGCATTTGAGGAACACTTGAGATGACGACTTTAATAAAGAGCACTTGTTCTGAGAACTTGGTTGGAGAAACAGTAGAAACTGACTTATAGAACGAGGGTGAAAAGAGTAGTTTTCATAAGACAAGACTTAAGCAACTTGGCGAGTCAACTATCTACGGGCGTGTGACTGACCAGTACCTGCCGGTCCAAAACAATCCGACTATCCATCACTCCTCAATCAGATTAATTCCGAGTGGTGAATCAGTCGGACCGGCACTCTAAAAGCAATTAAAAGGATGAGCGAACGCAGAATGGTGACGTCTGACAGCCTTGTCTTGCGTACCGACATCGTGATTCGGCGTGGAGCATGGCGCGGACGGCTGCTGATTTCAGGGCACACACGGAGCACAGGACCCTCCCCGCTGTGTACGAGGCCACTTCAGCCGTGCTTCATCGGACTTACAGCCGGAATTGACCTGTAAGGCCGCGCGCGTGCAATCCCACCGAAGTGAGGTAACACGATCATCACCACCATTATTTTGTGTATTTGCCCGTTCCATTTAAGTTCAACAACGGTTCTGGAGTGGAGACTTAGTGAAATAGTAATTTTGAATTTAAATTGTACTTACGACGGGACTTCATAAAATTCCATCTCTGTGTATTATTCAAATAGCTAGTAAACACGATGCATCCACCGGGTGCGGTAGCTCAGTGCATGAACTGATGCCACGGCAGCGCTTCTCTGACCGGAAGGTCCTAGGTTCGAGTCCTGACGGCGGCAGGATTTTCGACACTAGCTTTTCAGCTAGGTCGAATTCAGTCGCTGTCTGGAGGAGAATTCTAGCAGCCGGCTGCTCTGATCGGTAGTTTCCGTGGTTTCACCGATCAACACCAGGCGAATGCTGGAGCAGTACCCTACCAAACGGGCCACGGACGCGCGCGATCTTCCTCTTCCTTGTCCTATCCTCTCCCTTCACACATACTTACACTAACATGCACTACCCTACACATATTCCGGGAGACTCGTCGGGAGCATAGAGCTTGTCCGGCTGAGCCCGGTGGTGGAGTCTCCTGGTTAGGAAACCCACTAGCCGACGGTAGGTTGGGGTCGGATCTCGCCATCCAGCGGGGAAGATCACCGCCATCTCCCGCGGAAAAAACATCACTACACTAACGGGAATCAGGAATAATGACCAAGCAGTTGACACGCCTGGAAACACGAAAAAATCAATCAATCAAAACGATGCATCCCTTCCATCAAGAGCACCCAAACCCTGGGGTTCTCAATGCCGGAGCAGGATGGCAGGTAAGATGTCCGCTTGGCACCCACTAAAAAAATGTATTTTGTGTGCCTTGTCACCCATCAATTACCGGCGCACTCCGTGTTGTGACGGTAATCCCCCTTCTGTTGTGGTTACTCATCGGTACATTACATTTGACATCCCTTTTCCGCTTGATTTCTTCGAAAATTATGATTTCTGGTAGCCGTTGGTCATCATTTCGCTTTGGTTAAAATATCTCTGTATTTAACAAGATTCACTTAAAAGTTTTCTTTAGTATCCGAACACTCACTAGAGCATGTTTGTTTATCACAACAAAAGGGAATTAAAGAATGCCCCAAGAGTGAAAATTGTATTTCCTCAGATACTTAATTTATTTTTTCTCATTGAAATTAATTAAATCTCATATTACTCTTTAGTACCGTAAATTATTATTGCACCTACAAATCAACTCAAAATAAATACTTTTTGTTAACGAATTTAATGTTTGATGACTTTTTATCTTTTTTGCAACAGCTCATAATATGAATTACTTTCTTGCATACTACTTACGTAGTATAGAGTAATACTATTTTCTCATATTGCAATGCTGTGGCAAAAATCGGCGATTTTTCGACAGAAAAACTCATATTGTAGTAAGAATTGTGACCATATAGGGTCCTGGTACCAAAAGAGTGGTTAAATCTTATTCCAATATTGTAACGAATATTGCATCATCCCCCGGCGCCACTCCGAGGTGCCTGCTGGTTACGTTATCTGCCGGCGACCACGAGCCGCCGGTGAGCACGAGTTGCATCACCTGCCGGCGGATTCCTCCAGAACAGTCGCGGCGTCCGGAAGGTTCTGGTTTCTCTTGACAGGTATAAATACGCGACGGCCGGCGACCGCGAGTGAGTCTTGAGTCCGCAGTTGAAGCTGAACTGTGAAGTGTGTGCATCGCGGTGAATAGCTGTGCAGTGAGTGTGCTCAGTGAAGTGAACCGTTGTCAGTGCATCGTACTGTGGTCGGTGACGTGAACTGTGACCAGTGCATCGAACTGTGATCAGTGCAGTGAACTGTGGCCAGTGCTTAGGACTGTGCGAGTGTGCAAGAGGAGTGTAGTGTAAATAAATCAAGAGAAGTGTTAGTTAAATAAACCCAAAGAAGTGTTATTTAAAATAACTGAAGAAGTTAGTGTAAAAAAAGGAAGAAAGTGTAGTGTAAATAAATAATCAAGTGTTTTCAGTGATTTTTTTAAAGAAACAAAATAAACGTTTTTGTGAAAATAATACGAGACTTTTAATTCACCACCTAAAAACGTAACAATTTTGTCAGGTGGGGTATAACGAGTGGTGAATTCAAACATTAATCAGATGAGTTTCAAAAAGTTTTCGGGATCTGAAAGTGGCCGAGTTGAAGAGAGAGTTAGAAGGGGGGAACAAGACACTTCCGGAACGAAAGCAATATTACAAGAACGTCTTGCAAACGGGGATGAAGGCAGCAGGCGAGGACCCAGAGACTTTTGTCTTCGAGACAACGGGAACTTTCAGACCTATCAAAATTTTGGGAAAGGGAAATTTAAACAGAAAATTCCAGAAATTAAAACAAGGTTATCGGAAAATTCCAAGAATTTAGAAGGAAAGTTAACTGAAAATTCCAGAATTTTAGAAGAACTAAAAAAACTCCAAAGCTATAGAAGAAAAATTGATCGAAAATTCCAGGTTTTTGGGAAGAAAAGCTGGAAGAAGATAACGAATAATAAATTGATTCGAGAAGAAATGGAAGAAAAATTGAGAAGATAGATGAGAAATATTGAAGAATGAGGAAAAGTTACTAAATCTGTTGAAGAGAAGCTGAAGGTTTTACCCCCTCACAGAAAAATCGAATATAAACATCGTACAGGAACTACTAGAAATGGCGCCAGTAGCCACCGTGGGGGAGCCACTGGGAAAAGCACGAGTAAAACCACCTCGGATGGCACTTCTTCGGTCAATTTTTTGGGAAGCAATTCAAGGCTGCGACGGTAAATGGCTGGTCCGCAACAGATTGTGCTGGCCCTGATTTTGGCTTTGCGTGGTAACGCCGTCGATATTCTCGAGACAATACCGACCGATGAACAGTCAAACTTCGAGCAAATTGTCAAGAGACTCGAAACCCGGTACGGCAAGCGCACCTGGAAAGACATGATTCACCCAGCTAAGAAATCTTTTCAGAAGCCTGGAGAGTCTTCAGAATTGGAAGCTGATATTTCTGTCTGGGCGCCTTTCGGACCCTGATGTTAGAAAGTGCCCTGCAACGCACAGCCGTCCGGTGCTTTATTGAAGCGCTACGATGCAGAAACACAACAAGCATTGAGACTGGCAAGACCAAAAACCTAGCTGACGCATTAAGTCAAGCCTAGACTTCCAGGTTGCAAAAGAGCATCGAAACGTGACGGACGAGTACGAGAATTGCAAACCGGCGTCGATCCCCATGACGAAAAATATTTTGAGGCAATGGTGGAAGGTTGGTACGCAATTCTAGTGGCAAAACGACAACCTCGATGTTGGAATTTGGAGAATTAGGGCACGTGAAAAATCGATGTGACCGTCCTGAAGCGCAAGGAGAGCAGCAGTCTGTTTGGTAAACCCAGCAGCCAGCAGGAAAACTGCAAACATTGTTGTCATCGGAAAGAAGGTGTCCTACCTTAAGGGTCACTGTCAGTAATGACCAATGGACCAGATAACTTAGAAAGATCAAAAAGAGGATCGGAATTGAAACATGTTTGGAAATGGAAAATAGCAGGACGGAGACCAAGTTGGCAAAAAATAGCTCCCTGTTCTTCAGCAGTAAAATCCTATTGGGCGCAGTGGGGTTCGATTACTGAAGAGGAAGGTGTTCGAAACAGTTCTGGAAAGTGAAAACGGTTCGCGAAGAGGACGCAGATAGTGTTACCAGTAAGGGTCCTGAAATATTGGGAGAATTTCATGATGGAACTTCGGAGGAACCTCGGTATAACGAAAACGCTTAGAGAAAGTCCGCGAACGATTTTACTGGGTTAATTACAAGCAAAACGTAAAGATATGGTGCACAAAGTGTCAAGTTTGTGCTACCAGTAATGGGCCACATAAAAAGAGAAGAGGGGAAGATGAGGCAATACAACGTTGGAGTCCTTTCAGACGAATTGCCATTGACTTGGCTGGCCATTTCAATGTCAAAAGATGGAAATAAATACATACTCGTGGCTTTGGGTTATTTCAGCAAGTGGGTTAAGCATATCCCTGCTAGCCAAAAGGCCACTGCTATCTCCGAAGTACTGGTTAAGGAATGGGTGAGCCGATTTGGTGTGCCACTGGAATTGCATTCAGATCAAGGACGGAACTCGAATCCCCGGTGTTTCAAGGGTGTGAACTTCTTGGAATAAGAAAAACAAGAACGACACCTACATCCGCAGTCAGACGGAATGGTGGAACGTAAAGAACAGAACAATGGGGAAAATATTTGCTGAAGGTCGTTCAGATCACCAACGCGACTGGGATCAATACATACATCTTTTCTTCTAGCCTACCGCTCATCTGTTCATGAGACAACTGGGCAAACGCCCGCTAATATCCTCTTCGGCCGGAACTACGTCTACCCTGGATCTACAGTTTGGTTGTAAAACTAATGAAGAAATAGCCGGTGAAGACTATTAAATGACCTAAGCGGAAAATGGATAATTAACCAGGTGCGTGAAAAAATCCCAAAACGCAAGTGACAGGATGAAAGACCGGTATGACATCAAAGCTGAAGGAGGAGGTTATCAACCTGGAGATCATGTCTGGCTGTTTAACCCCCAACGTCGCCGCGGTTTGTGTCCAAAATTCAACGACAGTGGGAAGGACCGTACGAGGTCGTGAAAAGGATAAATGATGTTGTCTACGAATTAAAAAAATTTCCGAATGGAAACCACGAGTCGTTCATTCGAATCGGGTGGCCCGTACGCTGGAAGTAATGAAAAAGATGAAGAAAAGACCGCACGAGTTTGTGGAGCTGGACATGCAGGAGTGACATTTCACGAGTTTATGTCTCAGTATAATGAAAAGCATCAAACGCGTTATGGGGTAACAATGGAGGTGCAACGGATCTGTTGCCTACCCCAGGAATATGCATTGGCGCATTGTGTGCCCAGGATTTAGATATGACCAGAGGTGTTGCTACTGTATTCAAAAGAAAAAACGGAGGATAGAAGAATTAAAGACCAACAACCAGATATTGGGAAGGTACTGCATCTGCACGACGTCAGTCACTATTTTATTTTTGTCACAAAAGTAAGTCATATCACAAGGCATCCTAAGAAAAACTTTGAAACTCTGATTGAATTACGCCAACAAGTACTGCAAGACAACGTCCCGAAGATTGCCATGTCAAAACTGGGATGTGGTTTTGATGGACTGAACTGGAGAATAGTGGGAAACATGTTGGAAGTACTGTTCCGGTACACTGGGTTAGCATCTAGTCTGCAGCTACCACCATGGAATGTTGTCATATCAAAGAGACAATTGACTGCCACTTCTTCTTAACCTCCAACTGCATGAGGCTCCCGCTGCAAGTATCGGCATGATTTCACTAAACGCGCTCCGAGACGGATCGCAACTAAGGAGGGTAGTGTAACGAATATTGCATCATCCCCCGGCGCCACTCCGAGGTGCCTGCTGGTTACGTCATCTGCCGGCGACCACGAGCCGCCGGTGAGCACGAGTTGCATCACCTGCCGGCGGATTCCTCCAGAACAGTCGCGGCGTCCGGAGGTTCTGGTTTCTCTTGACAGGTATAAATACGCGACGGCCGGCGACCGCGAGTGAGTCTTGAGTCCGCGGTTGAAGCTGAACTGGAAAGTGTGCATCGCGGTGAAAAGCTGTGCAGTGAGTGTGCTCAGTGAAGTGAACCGTTTTCAGTGCATCGTACTGTGGTCGGTGACGTGAACTGTGACCAGTGCATCGAACTGTGATCAGTGCAGTGAACTGTGGCCAGTGCTTAGGACTGTGCGAGGGGTGCAAGAGGGGGTAGTGTAAATAAATCAAGAGAAGTGTTAGGGAAATAAAACGAGAAGTGTTAGTGTAAAATAACTGAAGAGAAGTGTAGTGTAAATAAAGGAAGAAGTGTAAGTAAATAAATAATCAAGTGTTTTCAGTGATTGTTTTAAGAAACAAAATAAACGTTTTTGTGAAAATAATACGAGACTTTTAATTCACCACCTAGAAACGTAACAATATTAGAAAATTACTTCCTAAATGTAGAAAATTACTTGAATTCGTTGTATAGTCAAATTCAGTTTTGGAGTTCCTTGATACCGAAAAAATTGTTTTCAGCAAAACGTCAGTCTGTTCGTGTTTGTGAAAATCTAGCTGCTAATCCATTAGCACGATTTTTTTAAAATTAATATTCCCAAGCGTTTTAAATGGTTTTGATGGTATAGTCCGGTTTTTAAAAGGGGAATTATCTCTTTCGGTAAATAGCCCCCCCGAAAAGTCTGGGTTTTTTGGGGGCCGAAAATCAACGCTGCGGGGACGTTTGTTGGCATAAAAAAACCCCCCGGAAGGGGCCGGGCCCGATCATGGAAAAATTAAATCCTCTAAAAATTTTGCAAAACGGTTTCGATTTAAATTTTGGATAAGATTGCAGATTTGTATTTGGCCTGCGCTATCTGATATTAAATCAAAACGTCAAAATTTGGGAGCAATAGCCCCCCGAGCAAAGCAATGCCCAACTCCCCTAGGTATACTTGCTCGGGAAATGTCTAAAGAAGACGCTGGATTTAGACACAGCCTACGCATAATCAGTGTAACATAAAGAAGAAGAATCGATCTGGTTGATGGTCCCCCGATTTTGAAACTTTTTTTTTTTTTCAACCAGAAAAATTGAAAGGGAAAGGTTTATCCTAATAAATCACCTTCAGACCAAAAATTTTTAAATTGGGCATGCAGAAATGCAGAAAATTTTTAAAATAGACAGTTTTTAATTTTGCGTGAATTTTTAAACAATATAGAAAATTATTCTTTTAAAATTGCTGATTTTTTTTAATTTTTTTTGATTGAAAAAGTACAGCTATAAAAATTTTCTTAGGGCTCCCATTTTGAATTTTTGTATTTTCGAAAATTCAAATCTCAACATTGATAAAAAATTGTTACTTAATGGAAATTTTTTTCAAAATTAGATATTTAATTAAAATTGGTTTCTTAAAAATAAAGGGATTTTTATCTTCAAATTTCAAAATTTGGGAAATTTCCCGCGCTCCTTTTCATCATTCCCCACTTTTTTAGAAGTTTTGGGAAAACCCCAATTAGATAATAACATCTGACAGGGCAGTTTTATATTCTCAGAATCACTTTCTTGTTTGGGAATTTTTGGCTGTAAGAACGCAGTTTTGAAATTTCTTTTTTTGATTTATTGCTTAAAGGATAAGTTTTCCCTCTAAAACCTACGTTTGGGAATAATTTGCAAGTAAAGATATTTAAAAGGGACAGAAATTACCCCTATTAAATTTTTCCCCAACCCTTATTAAAACGAAATTAGTGTTGTGGTAGACCACTACTTATTCTTTAATAAGGGAATCAAAAAAATTAGAAATCTTGCATTTCTTGGGTTTTGGACCAAGAATGTCATATTAAGGTGAGGCATTTAATGAGCTTAGGAAAGAAGTTAACAGTACAATCAACAATGTGATTGTAATAATATTTATTTCCCCAGAAATGAATAAGATTTTCCTAACACAATGAATGGCTGTGTCAGGTAATAACATTTGAGATATGTTTATAATTAAATTATATTTTAACCCTTTAGAAAAAATAGAACAATGTTGAATTTTTCTCTAGGAACAAAGCAAACACCAGAATGATAAAATAATTTGCAGTAAAAGTGTGAAAATGAATTTTTCCGCAAAATAAACGAAATAAATGTCGAATATTTACATTACGTCCACATGCGAATCGTCAGTACTGTTGTCGATCAAGCGAGATCAGGAATATCTGACTGCCATTAAAATTTTTGGATATTCGGTTCTCCAAACGCGTTATACAAATCAGTCTTTTTGAATTACAAGCACGATTTGCACTGTTTGAGATAAAAATAAGGAATGGGATCAATGTGCCATTTCTTTAACTCAACTTTACCGGAGAAAGAGGAAATAAATTTGATTTTCATGACAAGAGTGCAACGCCAAACGTGCTGAAACATCTACACTTCAAATTTATGTAACATATACTATCTCTTTTAGAACTTGGATACTGATTACGGACTCATTTAGCAAATAAGAAAGGTGACTTCATTTAACGTGCCATGTGTTTACCATATCCTATCGTTGCCTGGAGCATTTTTGGAACATTTATTCAGAAGGCAACGAAAAAATGGTCAATAAGTTAGCCACCGAGTCATCAACAGGACAGCTGAGCATCATTAGTTCAATTTACAAGTGGGGTAACCTAAGGTGCCGGCTTTCAAGTTCATTTAATGACATACCAAATCAGAGTCATCTTGAGGTGAACTTGAGGTGAAAGTACAATGTGACTTAAAACGAGGGATCAAATTAAAAATGTAGCAGCAGATGTGTAAAGGAATTACTCTAAAAGTGACCACTTGGACAAGTCGGGAAACAAATGAACGTCTTGTACGGCATTGCAAGAGACAGTGATGAATCCATTTACAAATGAGCTAACTGTAAACGAACGCATATATAAATTCGGTGTTAGGGCCAAAACCTGCAGTTATGTTCCCAGCAGTAGCTGTCAAAGCTGTCCGTTCTTATAGTAATCTCTGTATGATTGCCCGCAGCTGCGGGAGGCCGGTAGCTCGTATTCCCTGGTATAACTACGCGCGGGGGGCGTGACAATCCGGAAGCGGTTGCGCGGCGACCCCTTTCCCGGTGCGCGTCGGGCGGCGGCGGTCGCGGAGCAGACGTGAGTAGTACATGGGCGACTCCACGCATCCTACATGACGACGAATAGCGAGCGACTGCTCCCGTGTCCTGAAAAGTGGGGTTGTCGAGCGCCTAACATTCGGTTTTAGCCTCATTTATAACCTGTCTTTTGAACGTATTAAAGAAAGCAAGCATTTGCCGCGCGCTACTCGGTTGGGAGAACAGATCCCGCTATTCTTCTCCAAGGCCTCCTGCTGGGGTATCCTGAGAGCGGATGGGGTGGAAGGGGAATCTGGGACAACTTGCTGCAGGCCCCGACGTCAGTGAGGCCTCGATTTTGTTTTTTCAAAACAAAAAAAGATTATCTTGTAATTCAAATTAACCACTACGAGTTATTTCTGTTGCATGTAGAGATGAAATCTATGTACTGGGGAAGAACCTTTCTTTGAAATAACAGGTTCCCTCGTGGATCTACTGCGCTAGCCT
The DNA here is from genome assembly GCA_964035755.1 of Teleogryllus oceanicus. Taxonomy (NCBI): domain Eukaryota; kingdom Metazoa; phylum Arthropoda; class Insecta; order Orthoptera; family Gryllidae; genus Teleogryllus; species Teleogryllus oceanicus. Next base: position 166,025,294 of record CAXIVR010000002.1, on the reverse strand, counting down.
TTGTTTCTGTGGCGCTCCTGGCCCCAGCCTACATAATAGAGCAACTCACCTACTCAAGCATTGCAATTCAAAATAAACACTAGAAGACACATACATAACATATAGACAATGATTTAGATAATATAGACATTAGAATAATATAATGATGTATTACAGCATACAAATTTTGAATAAATTTAAAATTAAAACAATTTTTTAAGTAAATTTTCGTAAAATTAACGCATTGAGAAATGACGTAACACTTGTCATCTTGTCTATTTTAACAATTAAAAAAATACGCTGACAAAATTTTCCTTTAAATCGTCAATAATTAAGTTTCCGAATAAAATTTAGTTTTAATGGAAAAGACTCAATTTACAACCAACGCACCCAATGAAGAAAGAATAGTAAAGAAAAGAAGAAGAAAGAAAACTAAATTTTTATGACCATCACATTTTGAGACAATGTGCCTCCGTACCAAATGATCCAACATGCTGTTCACGGGGGAATCCCGTGTGATTCACGCCTCTTCGCTCCGCACTCACGTTGTATAAAAAACCCCCTTTTCACTTGTAAGAGAATTTCTTTTAAGAGGAATAGTATTGATATGTGTCCTGCACTTCCACTATCACACCTATTAAAACCAATCTTCACTTGAATAAGATATGTTGTATTATCGAGCAATGTCTCGTCTCTGTTACTGGTCACTATCAGGATCGTTAAAATTTCTATATTGCTTTTATTAATAAAAGCATTATTTCACCATAAGACTTTTTCGAATATTTTTGTCGTCCATACATAAAAAAGTGAAAATTGAATTTCCCAAAATTTTCAAAATAAAAGTTTTGAAATTTCCATTTTTTAAATTACAACTAACTATTATTTAAGAGTACAATCTAAACCATTTAATATTTACCTTTCCGAATATAAGCGCACTATAACACGTAAATATAGGACCAAAAGCAAATACAAATAAACACATCCCAGTAACTTATTTCAGTGTAATATTTCGCGGGAGACCTTGACGCAAAGTGTTCAAGCGTTCGTGAGGGGACTGCTATTTTCCATTTCAACCTCCTTGTCTTCTATTGATGGTGAGGATGATCATGGGGATGAATAATGATTCGATGACAGACTGTGATGGATGAGCCAGTCATCAGGCAGAAGTCGCTAAGACATGAGTGCACTGACGAGCTTGCTTCGGCGGATGGCGGGTTCGCGTAGGCCTGAAGTTCTGTGTAGTGGCACGATTGTTGTTGTTTTTCAAACAGCAAGTATCACTAAATAAAGAACTTTTCATTCCCGCCCCATTCCTCCTCCTGGTTAGGAGTGGTAGGGAGATTGTTTTGCCTGCGGCCCAGGGAGTAATGCGTTGCGAACGGGTCTATGGACCACGACGTTCTGGCCTCCTGACCGCCACCTTTCATCCCCAGCTCTAGCTTCAAATTTATCTCATTTGGGAGTTTTTAAAGTTGGCTTAACAGAAGGGTATGTACGAACAAAGCCACTTTGGATCCATCGACCTTAGCAATGCGAAGGAGTGGGAGGGTGATGCATGAGCTTCAGGGTGTCAAGTGCAGAGGTAGAACTGACGGGGGGGACGTCGTTATATCATAATGGATGACGACATTAAGCTCAATAATGATTATTGATGGGATGATGCATCAATTTTGATACGCGGCAGTATAATCCAACCGTTACCAGAATTTCTTGGTGGAAACACCTCCTGCAACCCTGCACCCAAAACAGCAGATTTTGGCTCCAGGAATTTTGTGCTGTGGTACTTTTGGTACAGTAATTTCAAAGTGGGTAATTAGATACTCTTAGATACGAAACTTTTCGGATGTCTCAGAGCAACAACGTTGACGCTGCAACGTCTCTGATCGGGAAGTCAAGGGTTCGAGTCCCCATGTTGGCGGATTTAACACTTTTCTGTTTTCTCCGATCAATGCCCGCCGAATGTCGGAGCAGTACCCTAACAAACGGGCCAAAGACGGCGAGTGATCTTTTCTTCATCTTTGTTTACGCTCCCTATTAAACATGACTTTTAACTAACATCCACTTCATTATCACACACGTCAGAAGACCCGTCGGGCGATTAGATGAGTTTCGCTTGAGATGGTACACCGCAGGTGGGAGAATTTGACCTTGAATGTTCTTCATGAAAATATTGTAGATTTTGTTTATGTGAAATTCAATTTATACCAGTGGCCTGCAACAGCAAAAATGTTGAACAAAATTACTGTAAATTATTTTACAAAACGCAGCACGGCCACTGCTCAATAACAATACATGAAATACTTTCCTACAAAACTGCAAAAAAACTCAATATTTTACCAAAACGTTCTCCATAAATAGTGCAACATAATACAGTAAATATTTGGTGCAACAGATCTTTACATAATGATATCAAAACAGTTGCGTTTTATAAGATAACGCGTGAATATTTAATGGTAGGCGGTCTTTTCCCTTTGAATATTCAATATCACTTCAAATGAATTCTTGGCTGCCCGGGATTAGCCGCGTCATTATCGATGGAGCGATTTTGCATTTCTTGGCCTTTTCAGAGCTATACTGCTGAGCAGTATAGCTTTGAAAAAGGGCCACAGCAGATCCAAGCTGTCAGCTCAACAGTATAGCCCTGAAGAAGGCCACAGCAAGATGGCTAAAAAGTTAGCTCAGCAGTATAGCTCTGAAGAAGGCCACAGCAAGATGGCCGAAACGTCAGCTCAGCGTAGCGCTGAAGAAGGCACAGCAAGATGACGAAACGTCGCTCAGCAGTAGAGGCTCTGAAGAAGGCCACAGCAAGAGGGCCCGAAACGTCAGCTCCAGCAGTACAGCTCTGAAGAAGGCCAGCAAGATGGCCCAGAACGTCAGCTCCGGAAGTATAGCTCGAAGAAGGCCACAGCAAGATGGCCGAAACGTCAGCTCCATCGACCATGACGCGGCTTATCCCGGACAGCAAGAATTCAGCACTCCGCCGCGAAGCCTACGACTCTACATCCTAAATATTTACACTTTCAGTCAAAATCGAAACTATTTCTTTTCTTTTAGACTTTTCCTGGGTCCCTGGTATTTAACGAAACACACACCTCTCATATGGACAGGGCACTTAACTGTACGATTAAGTAACACAAACACACACAAACACACCTTATTTTTACATTTCCATATTAAGCCTTAATTTTTTTTTCTTAAAGACCCTCATCCTCCGTCACTTTTCTATGTCTCCCCCAATTAAAAAAAACCTTTTTGAATACAAATATTTTAAACTAATCCGAGCAGATACACCGCGAATTCAATCCCTGAATTGATTATTTAATTTCACATACAGTCCCGTTTTTGAGACTCTGAACGGTGGGATAGAATCGAAGGCGGCCAAAAAAAATGCAATTTTAAAAAAGATTTCTTGGGTAGGGTGTGAGGAAGGTTTTTCGGGCCTTTTGGGCCTTGAGCCTTGGCCCGACCGGCCGGCCCTTTTGGCCTTGACCCTTTTGGCCCTTGAGCCTTTGGCCTTGACCCTTTTGGCCCTTTTGGCCCTTTTTGACCGGATTTAGCCTCAAAATTTTATTTTTTAAGTTTGGAACGCTTTTGAGGGTTTTTAATGATATAGATTCAAAATCCGCCCGAGTGTTGCAGGTTGCATTTGAACACATATTTAGATATTTGTTTTAAACAAATCCTTCATATTTTGGGAAATTAAATTCGTCACGCCACGAAATAGTATGGAGGCGATAATGGTTATATATTATTTTATAAATACGGATATGTATATACCCATTATACCAATTTTTTGGAAGTGCAACAACAAGTGGGCGGGCAGGTGGGGGGAGGCGGGGTGGGGCGCGGGGCGATGGCGCTGCTGGCCGACGTGGTGGGGCGCTGGGCCCCCTGCTCCCCCAGCGCACGCTCTCCCCCCGCCCTCCGCCAGCGCTCCGCAGCGCGCCCAGCGCCCGTCAGCGCACCGGCCCCGCCCGCGCCCGCCCCCCCCCCCGCCCCCCCCGACCACTCTCGCGCCGCCGCCGAACACCCTCCAACGCCCCAAGAGACATGAGTTGGACCTGCCGCGCAGGAACCCCAGGAGACTCTGGGGAACCTCTTAGGGACAAAACCGCCACACTATAGCACACATCGAAATTTCCCTTTTGGGCAATTTTACGCAGAAGGGACCAGTGGTTCTACGTGATGGTATAGACTATTTTTCTAGTTAGTTTCCCCCTTTTTGTTTAGTCTTTAGACCATTACCAAGATTGGCTTTTTGAAAAGGAAGAAATATCATGTTGGGAATAGAAAAAAACCACTGAAAACCTATTTTCCCGGCTCATAAGAAAATCTCCTGTTTCCCTTTTCCTCTTTATCAGTTTTAAGATAACTAGTCAAAAAAACTCATTTTTTCCCCCGCAACACGTTTCTAAGGAACGGGTTTTGCCCTTGAGGATTCGCATAGTCATCAATGAAAAACCCACTATCTCAGAAACTTTTTTATTACAGAAAATCTAAACACATTTTTGGAATCAGGGCATAACAGTAAATGTTATGTACTTTCTTTTCCGGTGATTTTTCATTATTGACCTGTGTTATCAGGATTGCCATCTGTCCTCGTTTCGGAGGACATATCCTCCTTTTTTAATATTGACCTCCCTTCTTCATTAAATTGGTTGTCCTCCTTTTTGTTCTGTTGAATTGACAATAATTCTGGTGTAATTTTAAAGTAATTTAATTCATTAAAGGGACTTCACATCTTGAATCTATACATTTTTATTAAAATAAATGGCCTGCATAATAGATCATTAGGCTTATTGTGATATGAAACTTATTTACGCTTATTCTATGATGGATAACGAAGGCGACCGTGAGCGCGAAGTTCTCCAATCGAAAGCTTTCATTTTTAATGACGCATAGTCTGAGATGAATTTTAAAGACTATAAATGGTCTGAATTTGTTGAGTACATTGTCTATACATCGTAGAGTATAAAAATGTAAAATGTCCTCCTTTTCATTGAAACCCACTGGGTTCGGTAAAATGTCCTCCGCTGGGAAACAAAATGTCTGGTAACCCTGGTGTCATTAATGGAAACCTTGGTGCGTGTTCCATGTGGGCAGCTGCGAGCGGCGATGGAAACGATCCTGTGCGACTACTCGCAGCCCTGCTCCGCGGCGCGCTGCGCCGCGCGCCTCGTGTCGGCGGCGCGCGCGCCTCCCGCCCCCTCCGCTGCCGCCGTCGGCCCGCCCTCCCAAGCCACCACCCACCATCACCGTCAAGCTGCGGTGCGATAGGCTGCGTTGTCTAGCGAGCTTATAATAGAGAGTTTGTGCTCCCTCGAACGTTAATGCACGATCTATCTTCTGCGCATGCGCAATTCACGTTTCGCATCACTTGCGCATGCGCAGAAGAGCGATGTGCCGTATGTTATGGCGTGCCAGACTCTCTAGTTTGTGCACCCTCGAACGTTAATGCACGATCTATCTTCTGCGCATGCGCAATTCACGTTTCGCATCACTTGGCCATGCATGGCGTGCACAGACTCTCTAGTTTGTGCACCCTCGAACGTTAAAGCACTATCGATCTTCTGCGCGTGCGCAGTTCAAGTTTCGCATCACTTGTGCATCTGCGCATGAGCAGAAGATGGATAGTCGGTCCTCTAAGGCGGGCACAAACTCTCTAATATCAGTTACTAGTGGACTCAGAAATGCTTCGCTACTTAATATTTTACCTTCACACGCTACTGGACACATGATTGTTAATCACGTTTACACTTTGTTGAGTACACTCAAAAATCACAGAACTTCGTTTTCCGTCCGGACGCTGCATGATAGCTTTAATGATGAACGCTACGCGATCGAAAATATTTTAAGTTTACATATATATTTGAAGACAACACCTTTTCTTTACTTCAAGATTTCAGAGCTCAAGAAACCGTGCACCGATTACACTTCTCGCCATAGGACGACACACGTTTGTAAGCGTTTCTTGACGTTATATAAAATAACAATAAAACCTTTTTAACTTGGTAAATCATTTTTTTCGTTTGTCTTGACAGTCATTTGACTTTGAGCATAATTGTATGAGAGGTGGTGGGTCTTAGTTTTTCAAAAAGCGAATGCATTCGCCCTGAAGTAGTTCATAATAAGGTGACCTCAACGTTGACAACAAAGTCGATCAGACAGTGTCTCCGGGACAGACAGAATTCCATAGAACCCGGCCACCGTAATTGATAAAACTGATATAGCCGTTGAGTGAAAAATTATATTTTATTTCTCTCGTGAAAGTTATCACTCCTGTCTTCTTGGTTACTTCGTGTGCTAAATTGGTTTGTTAATAATTTTTTGCCTCCTTTACTAATAAGAATGTATTGCGATTCAGCTCATTGGTTAGCGTGCTCGCATTCCTCGACGCGATCCCGGATTCAATTCCCGGTCGAGGCAAGATTATAATGGGCATTTTCCTTGCAAAGTCCCAGTATATGTTGCTGTGTGACGAGAATTAAACTTACTTCTCAGGTTGAGAAGACCAGAACACAGGGTGGGGATCTCTTCGTGCATTAACCCATGGCCGCGAATCCGGGATGCTGCTGGTAGGCCATGGCCCATACGCAAGCTGCCGTGCCAAGAGCAGACAGACAGATACTATACTTGGATTTCTGTAATCTGGCGGATGACCGCTGATCAGCTGTTACAGTTTCGTCCAATCGAGAATTTAAACGTCACAACTGACGTCACCATGATGACTTTTAGCTCTCGATCGGATGACACCATAACAGCTGATGAAGAGTCATCGGCCAGGTTAAAAAAAACAAGTATAATAAGAAAGCAGAAAGCGTGCTCTGTTGACGAAGGGATGTGTGCGTGGACAGGAGGCACCGTCGGCCGCCGCTCACCTCGTGCAGTTCGCACCGCCACCGCCAGAGCTCGTCGCGCAACTTCCACTCCAACGTGCCTGCGACCGTCCCCGAACCGCGCCCGTCCGGCGGCTCCCTGACGCCCTTCTGGTCACTCCTCGGCGCCGCCGTGGCGGGTACACGCAGCACACTTTAATAAGAATTGTCGACAAGAGTTTGGTCAAATAGAACATTTGTGTGGTTTGGGTGTTTTTAATTTACAAAGAAGCATATTTTTTTCCACCTACCACCAAATAATACATAGAGTGATGGGGTGGGGAGCGGGTTAAATTGGACGGGCCTAACGATCCACTACTGTACATTAGTGAACACTAAAGATTTTTACATTTTTGACATTTACGAGACGCATCCAAAAAGTAAGTTTCCATAAGTTGTCAACAAAAAGAAAAGACCACTTCTTGAAATAATTTTCTTGTTGCTGATACAGCATACGTTGCTCTATTTTGCCACATAATTTCCATGATAGTGGGATTGAGATTTCTATCCCTATGTCGTAGAAGCTTGCCGCTTGGGATAGGTGACAGTGATATCACTGATACGCGTCACTACAATACGAGTAATACGGCCCGGAAAGGAATTTCTCGAGGTGTAAGAAAAGACAAACTACCCACGAGAACTCCCCATGTTAAACTCCACCTGTTCCCCTATTTTCCATTTTTTATGTATTGTATTTTGTAATGTATCTTTTTCTTCAAGACCCGCTTATCCTCCATCACTACACCCTTGTCAATACAAACTATTCTTACGAAGTAGGGTCAAAAAGTACCCGGAATTGACATTAAAATTTATTAAAAATATTTATAACATTCTTACATTATTTCCTTCAAATCTCTCCTTCGCATCTACAATTTTTCCCTTCATATAATTGTTGGAAACACTCTTGAAAGCCGTTTTAAAAGTTCCTTACCGCTCCGTCGCATTTTCAATCACCTCGAGGGTTCAGCAAAACGATGTCCCTTCAATGCCATTTTAACCTTGAAACAGGTGGGAAATCTGGTGGTGCGAGATCGGAGAATTGGAGGATGTTCCAGAGTGGTAACATTATTCTTGAAGGTATTGTTTCACCATTGGGGATCGATGTGCTGGGGCATTGTCGTGCAACAAACACCAGTCATTCTCTGCCCATTTTCAGGTCTTTTTTCCGAATTGCACCCTTACCCGTTTTAAGATCTCTGAGTACAATTCTTTATTTACTTTCCCCCTTCAGGAATAAATTCACAATGAATCCTCCACGGTAATAAAAACACCTCAACATCACCTTCGGCTTCTGTCGCAAAAATTTTTTGTTTTCTTGGTGAAGTTTTAAACTTCCATTCAGCGGACTGCCGTTTTGTCTGAGGGTCTAAAGAAAGCACCATGTCTCATCACCTGTAACAATTTTGCGCAGGAAGCTGTCATCTGCATCAACCATTTCAATCGTCCCTGGACATGGTCCTCTCATTCCTTTTCTCAGGGATAACATTTTGGAACAATGTACAAGCAAACACGATGCATGTTCAAGTCATTATGAAGAATGCTGTGAACACTCCATGTGAAATACCAACTTCAGAGGCAATAGTATTGATGGTTGTTCGCCTGTCCCCACGCACAATTTGTCAAGCGCTCAACATTTCGTCTGTAGTGGAAGTGGAAGGCCGCCCAGTCGAACATCATCTTCAATTGTTTTGCGACCGTCGCGAAACGCTTATGCCACTCGTAAACTGCTGTTTCTTCATCGCAGAATTTCCGTATGCTTTTTAGCATCTCAAGAGTCTCGAGGTGATTTGCCACAACACACAGAATTTAATATTGCCACGCTGCTTTAATGACGTTTGCAATCCGACGAAAGAAAAAAACTACGATCTACAATATTAAACACCGAACCTGGGGAAACCCCTACAACTGCCTGCTAACCTCAAAAACACATTCACTACCAGTTATCCAACCTCACAAACAAAAAATTTCCCCTTTCAGCTAAAATATTGACTGTAGCGACCATTCCGGGAACTTTTTGACCCTACCTCGTATTTAACAGTATTACCGAGCAGAGAGGTACACCCGTATAATTCAATTGCGTATAATATAAAGTAATTAGCATAATTTCACATAGAGTTCCAGATCCTTCAGGCTCTGAACAGGTGGGATAGAATCGAGAAGCGTAGATCCAGGAAAACTGTAATATAATGTTAAAGAAGATCTCATTCTCTAGATTACAATGTGATGGATGTTTTATTGAAGCCTTTGGCCTCAAATTTTAGTTTTTAAGGCCCTAGAACGCTTCGTTTAGGGGTTATTAACGTAAAAAAGATAAGTTTTGCGGGTTGCATTTGACATGAATATTTAAGTGTTTTTTTAAAATAAACAAATCCTTCAAATTTTTAAAGTCAACGTGCAATTTATGACGTCCCCGAAAATTCCTTTCTTTCAGACATCTTTTAAAAAGATTGGCTGCGTGAGAACCCAAAGTGTGTGTGTGTGTGTGTTGGTGTGTGTGTGTTGTGTGTGTGTGTGTGTTATATATACTGAAATGATACAGGAGACGATGAAATTGTTGGGACGATATGGGGGTTGAGCGGGATGGTCAAATATGTCCAGCGGAACTGCTGCCAAAGGTCTAGTCGAGCCGTGTAGTCTAGCTTATCATGCATTGAATGTTCTAAATGGCGGTTCCAATTCGGCTGTGGTGCGTAGTGACATTCAGTGTTCCCCGTTCCTTCCTGGCCACGACACAAAAAGCAGAATGCCCTCTGTACCGGTAGATATCACAAACGTTGCGGGCGATAAAGCCGTTTAATTTAGTCCTCGATCCCAAAGACGCTGATGCATACTATTGTTTGGGTCTAGGAAGTGTAAACCCATGCCCAACCCCCCGAAACAGATCCATGCACTTTTTTGTGTAGGGGATAGTTTTTGGCACCCACCCCTCACACACTTTCAACCAACAGATGTTTTTCCATTTCTTATAAGGGGAAAGGAAATCTGCGGAAAATGACTTCTTGTTCCCTCATCGAAAACGACGGTGCTCCATTTGGGCTCTACCTTTGCCTTTTACCCGCTCCTCTTGAGTTGCAATGTAGGGAAAAGGGAGCCAAAAAACCTCCCCAAAAAAAGGGCCCCCCCTCCGGGAAAACCCCAGGGTGGAGGTTTCGTAGACGCCGGGGACAAAATTGGGGTCGGGGGCCCCTTAAACGAGGGGGGGCAATCGTAGGAGGGCATGTGATCCGGGGGCCCATATTAAGGGGCGCCGCAGAAACCCTTCGGGGTAACTTTTCTGGTTTTCCTCGCGGAAAAACACCGCAAACTTGTCCGCCAAGTCTGGCGCGGAAGTGCTGAAGGCACGAGTAAGGTGTTCGGGGTTCAGACACGGTAAAGTATGCCTTTATACTTCGGGGAAGATGGTCTGCCGAGGCAATGAGGTGCCCAGTTGCGAATCGGCCGAGTTGGCTACTCGCAGGCGCGGCCGCAATGCGCGTATTGGGAGGGGGCTAGGCAGGTGGCTCCGACAAACGACTTAGAGTGAGGTTTTAGTTCCTGTCCCATAATTTTTGTAAATAAATTGTAAATACCCACTCGTGTCTGTTTCCTTGTGGTGTAGATCCCTACCCACGACGTTACACTTTAAAAGGGGAGGAAGGACTGCCCACTGTGCTCCGTATCATGCCCATTTTGTCGATCTGAGAATTCCCCTGTACCAGCGACGCACCACCTGCTTTTCATGATTTTCGTTCTGTACACTGACGCGTGGATATATTTCGATCGGGGTCATGATACATGCATCGCAAGGGGGGGAGATGGAATTAGAACCGCTATTTTCTTTCCTATCCTACTACTTTGAGGAATCAGCAGGTGCTACCGTTCCTATACTTTTCCCCTCGTCATTCTCTCTTACGCATGACAGTGTCTTTTCGAATATATGGCCTGTTTTCCAAATATTAGCCGTGATGAAACGAATTTTCTGAATGTGCTTCGTTAAAAGAGGGGCCTATTTCCCCAATATTTCCCCAAGAAGTAATAAAACTTGGGAATTGATGGAGTGGGGAGAGGGAACTGAAAGACTGCATAACGGCCAATTACCTTAGATGAGGAAAAACTGAAGAATTATTCAGTTTGGGAAGAATAATTGTACTATTTGTAGCTAAAAAGTCTAATTTATTTTTCCACCAATTGCGTACAAGTACAAGCACTTAGATTTGGTGAGTGGTAGGGTGAGGGCGGAAACAGTGTGACCGGCCTTACGACGTGATCGGAAAACGTTTTTCGTTTACGTTTATTACGTTTACGTATTTATTTTAGTAAAAACATTACGCTTTTGACTAAAATAAATAAACACATCCAACAAGATTTCATTCTAAGTTGAAACACGAAAGCTTCTCATTTTGTTCTATTGACTATTTTAAATAATGATAAAAACTATTTTCTTTTCTTCATTCACACTGCGGGTAATACGGATTATACCTTTTAAAACCTTGGCCTGGAATGTTTAGACCAAACCAATTTTTTCTCTCTATGACCTTCATAGTTCTAACAAACAAAAATTTTATGGAGAGGATATCATCTAATGGGTTCAAAAGGAAATCCATCACACATAAAGCAGCGCATTCGAAAGTTTACTAGGTCTTACGTCGTGCTTCCAGTTGCCGCTGCGCATTTACCGTTTCCCTGGCCGTCACCGTGGGGCTCACAAAACGACACCTCCCCCGTCCCTTCAACCAAAGGTAGCTCATGGTACTGTGGCGTCATGCATTTGCAATAACACAGACGAGTGTGGGTTTAGTAAATTAGAGGTTTATTAACAGACCCCCCTTATTACAAAATAACGTAATTATTTAATTTCCCCTACACGGGAAATTTTCCCCGTTACGGCTACCACACCACTACGCACTAATCTCAACATTAGATGGCGTGAAGCGCCGCAACCCACCTACGACTCAACATCGGTCGCCTCTGTACGGCAACACATTGCCGGCTCTTGCCAGCCCGCGGCTCCCCACCCAGACCGTCCGTGTCGCACCGCGTCCAGTAACCAAAGAGAGCGTTCCGCCGCTCGCCGGCTGACGCTCACCCTTCTCCCCCCCACGCTGCCTCCTAGGGTTTCCCGCCGACGCACATCCGCTCGTAAACAAGGCTGCCGCGGTGCCTTAGCGTCGCCTATGCCACGCGGCCGTTCGTACAATTGCGTTATAGAACAATCATACGAATATTGAAGTGGAAAATCGATTGAAGCGATTGAAGTGATAATTACGTAATACCTAAGTGGGAACTTAGATACGATACAATGTTTACGCGTTTTATATATTTTAAAAATGGTGGGAAATACTTGTAGCATACAGTCATGTCGCAGATGATGGAAAAGATTAAATTAGTTACTGCAGAATAAAAGATTAAACTAGTTATTGTATATTCAGAATATTTAGTTAGTTATTTTATTAAAGAAGTATATCTTTCTACAGGGATTAAAAATTTGTCGACTACAAATTCCCGTTACAGCTAATCCAGCAGCAAGCGCAGGGTTTGGCCGTGTATTTTGTGTCTCAGAGAGTCTGAGATTATGAATGTCCCACCCATGCCGAGGACTGCATGAAAGTTTATTGCTGATTACCGGAGACACAGAAACAGAATACGGGTGAAAGACGATGAGCAATTGAAATGATTGTTTCTTATGTTGCCATACGTTTTGGGTGGTGCCGAATATTCATTAGCATTAGCATTACAATTGCAATATTACTGACAGTAATATTGCAATCGTAAAAATGTCTTCCTAACTTACTGCGGTATTTTTATACGGGTAGAAAATGTCTAATTTTATGATCACTTTTTATGATTCCTTTCTTTGAATTGTTTTGTTTCAGACTTTATCTCTCTGTATAGAGAGTGGGTGATTAAGGTTTCGCATGACATTTTGATTAGATATAAATGTCCCCTAAATTTCTTGAAATATATGGGTCTGGGGAGTTCTATCTCCAGGCGAATTTCTTTTTTTTAATGAAGGAACATTCCGACATCCAAATTATCACCAAAAGTATTTCATGATTACTCATGCCAGTTAACTCCATAAGTCAAAACCGCAAAAGAAAACAGATTGATCTAATCTGTAGATATTCTTGGAAATTTTTTACTGAACAACATACTCACAAACTCATAACCACTTGTGACCGCTCTACCTTTTCACTATTCTCTAAAAAGCCTACAACGGGTCACTCAAGTAACCTTGTAGTATTACTTGATCTGTGACTTGTTATGACAATGTCACACCCAAAATTAGGAATAGTTTTTTATGTTTCTAACTGCCCATAGGATGGTTCGTCTTTTATCCTGTTTGTAATAAAGAAACATAGGCAAGTTCATCTTTTAACTATAACAGCGTTCTGAATATATTCTGTTTAAATATTGGAATCAATTCTACTCTAGCATTTACAGAAAAAAAAACACATAACAAAATACTACACAAGACTATTGGAAAATACTTAACAACTGCAGTTACGTTTTAACACTTGCATAAACACTTTACATAAAATTCTATTACCCTTCACTTCACAAAAGATAACACAATAAAAATAACTCTACACAAGACTATAATACATGGAAACACAAAATACTGGAAAAGAATCACATATCAAAATACCCTTTGCATACACTTTCAAAGAAATTGTCACATGAAGAGAGAATCAAATATATACAAGACATAGTTTCACATAGATTATTACTTTATACAATTTAGCCAGCAAAAAGAATATAGTTATGCAGAACGTACAATCAATAATAACTCTTTTACTAATTATTGGTTTTGAACAATTTAAAACTATTAAACAATAAATTGAAAACACACACTAAAAGAACAAATATTATAAAAAATAATAGAATTATGAAAAAAGGGGTTTTAACAATTCTTTCACAGGAATTAGTTATCTGGCTTCCTTTTACGACTGCAATAATATATAAGATAACGTTTAAATGATTTTAATGAAATTAACTCGACTATACGTCTGTAAGTGAGGTGAATTCTATCTCTGTAGCGTAATTCTCGCTTCTTTAAACAGTTCTTTGTATGAGAATTTCTAGTACATTTTCTACCCCACAAAAAGTCTCGAAGAAGTGTTTCACAGCTTGGGGCGCGACGGCGCCAGATCCTTTCAAGGTCGTGGCAACCCCTTGCTTCTGTCAACACGTGCTCTAGTGAATCGCTACCACAGTCCTTCGAATTTTATACAATCTGACTGCAATATCTCCGCGTAATGTATTTCTTACGTGGTAAGCCAAGTTGAGACAAAACAAAAAAAGCTGGAAATAGAAAGAAACATTTTCTATAGCACATGCTTTCTATTTCCCTAACGTTCTTGGGAAAGTTTGAAAATATTATTTCTTCGTTGTTAGAAAATAGTATATTTCTGCGTAATGCGTTCACGTGAATTTATCAGAATATTCGTGATTTAAAGTTTTAAATTTCTAGACATGGTATAGTTTCTTTTAATAGTAGGGACGAATTACCTTTCTCAAGCTTCTAATCGTCGAAATACGGCGAATTCTCCTTCCGTCCAGCACGAAAAATTTTGCGGTGGATCAGATCCGGCGATCTGCAGCCAAAGAGGGGCTTCTAAAGCGCTAGGGCCGATATTTTCGGGGTGATTTTAATTGGTTGTCGTTCTCTTGTACGCGAGTGCGTTCAGAAACTTTTAGTAAATTCTCAAAAGGGTTTATTTACTGCTGGCGCGATCTCTTCATGTTCAATATAATTGAACCTTGTCGTGTCTTGACGTTATCGGTGCTTCTAAAAATCAATGTAATCGACATATGAGCGGTTACACACTAGGAAAAGGGAATCGCAAGATATCACAGAGTATTTGAGCGCAAAATTGACCTCGCTCTACGAGCTCCTGCAAGAGTCAGAGGGTAGATACATATAACAGCATCGCATAACCGCTGTTCCAATTTAGGACGTGATATCCCTAGGCAATGTAAAGCAATGATACGTCATTTTGACAACATGAGAGGCTTTCACCGACAAACACGCATCGTCATTTATCCGCCTCTTGCTGTGTCTATCGTACAGCCTAAGGTATTCTCCTCGGGAGCTCCAGAAACTTTCATATGCTTGTCATTTTTCAGAAGAATCTAACAATTTTTTTTTGAATACAGCCCTTACACGTCTGGAATGACGTTCCCTCTGCTGAGTGCCTTGCGGCAGCGGCACTGAGAAGAACCTGAAAGCTGGCGGCAAATAGGCACCCAAGTAGAACCTCTTTTTCTTCCCCGATCCAACCGTTCTGTTTTACACAATATTGTGCTACGTTCGAAAAATTTCTTACAGACTTGTAGTACTATCTGAAACATGCATTATCTCAGCAAGACTTGAGTACAGAGGCGTGGTTACGTTACTGTAGCCATACACAACAACTGAGAGAATCTGCATAAATACATATAAACTTTCATTTGAATGTTTTCAAAATTATTCCTCTGACAATACTAAAGAAATCCCTATACACCGAGTCCACCATTTTAAACCTAACGCCATTTTATCTTGTTGCCATTTTATTTGGCACCAATTTTGTTGGTTCATGTATTTTCTACGCACATTTATAGGCACTTTGACACATTAATTACTCTATCCTGCTATTGACAACAGTGCGATGAGATTTTGAACGTGGCTGATATTAGAATCCGCAATATGGGAGTTAAATTCCTAATAAGAATTTAAAATGCTTTGTTTTCCAAAAAATTTATCGGCAAAATATTTAAAATAATCAGATATAATTGGAATATTTTTTGCCATCGGGAACCGACTTGTCAGTTTTCCAAATGTATACTTTAAACGACTTTAGAATCAAATATTGAAAGAGTTTAACGATCTTACTTACCTTAGGTTATACTACAAAAATAATGAACCTTTCAACATCCTAGTAAAAATTTATTTCTCAAGACAGGTCTTGTCTGATTTCTATTGTTAAACCCAAAAATGTATCTGTCATTCCATTTTATTTATCATCAACCTTCAAACCATTTGTATTATCATTTCATTTGAATTTTTTGGTATCCGGTCACTTAGGTGGTTTTTCAGAAAGATTATTTTGCATCATGTACTAGAGGTTGTAGGAGTAGACATTCCTCAATCCAGAACATTCCGAGGAGGCAAGAGTTCTCTGAACTTCTGTGTTAGACCAGGTGCTCGCCTCGCAGTCGAGACGCAGAGGGCGACTCCTTGGCGAAATACCCCGGGCCACCAGACTGGCTGTGGCCCGAGGCCACAGCGGAAACTCACAAGCACCCTTCCGTCCCCGTGTCCTCACCCTGGAAGCAAGAACATCGGGTTAAGCACACCAAGTTCACTTCGTCAGGTGCGGTTATTTCTCTCTTTCCTGTTTTAGTAGTCAGGGAGAGAGCGAGAATATTATTGGGTTATAAAAATTACACAATAATAAGGGAAATATGTGTAGTTATTTCGAACCTTATCCCGTGCCGTAAATGCACGTTTCCGATGTCGCGGGTTGGCCGGTTGTTTGGGATTCCGGATGCGCCAACAGAGTAGGTCATTAGTCCCTTTATGGTCATGTTTTCCCCCGGTTGGATGATCTTTCCCGCTAGATGGCTAGATCCGGCTGATCTACTGACTAGCGGGTTTCCCCAACCAGGATACTCCCCAGCGGGCACCCCCCAACCGGACAAGCTCTAGCTCTCGACCGGACCCCCGGGAATATGTGGTAGTGTAGAGCATGTTAGTGTAAGTGTGTGTGTGTGTGTGTGTGTGTGTGTGTGTAAGGGGAGAGGATAGGTCAAGGAAGAGGAAGGTAGGATCGCGCGCGGTCCGTGGCCAGTTTGCTAGGGTACTGCTCCGGCATTCGCCTGGTGTTGATCGGTGAAACCACGGAAATCTGCCGATCAGAGCAGCCGGCCGCTAGAAGCCGCTTCCGGTGATGTCGCTGCCGCTTCCGGTGATGTCGCGGTATCAATGAATGAAAGCGAAGAGCGAGAGGCGGAAACATTCTATTCCGTAGTTAAAATGAGAACGGAATGGCGGAAAATTATGCGTCGGACACACTCAAGAACGTTTTATGTTAATCGCGCAGGCTGAAGGCTGTAGCCTAGTTATGAATATTGACGCGCGTAGCGAAGCGTCATGTGTTCTTTACAAGTATTCACGACAAAAAAGTACTTTGGAGTAAAATACTTTAGAAATGATGCGTTGGGTAGACTCAAGAATGTTTATGTCAATCACATGGCCAAAAACCGAGCTTTTTCGAAACTGGATGCCCATAGTGATGCCTTAATTTGCCTTTTAAGTTTTAGGTTATAAATACAATGCCATTCCACTGCAGTTTGTTGTCAAACGCCAAGTTCTCGCGGAAGTGAGCCAATATCTTCACATCCTTCACGATAAGAGCGAAGAGTCCTCATTTCTTTCTTTAATGCGCGTAAAGTAGTGACAGTTTCAAGAACAACGCTCTCACTACATGGATGTTTGTTGCTTTCAAACTCAGACGACAACTGATGTCATGTGGAACACGGAAACACAAGAGGGTACCATGAAAACTTAGAACATTTGTATTTTGAACACTTAAAAGAAGTTTCAAGAATGTGAAGCAATAATTTTGTTTTATAGTATTTGTAAATACAAATAAACCATACCTAACAGATGTTGTCAGTACTCAATAAATATTATTTTTGATGCGATGTTAGATTACGTACAGCAAGCTAAATTCCTTTCTGCAGACATTTGCTGCTTCGTTTTTACAGGAAAATGATTTGTACTAATATTATCAAACTGATCAACTGTTCAACTTGTAAACTTATCCTGTCAACTTATCAAACTGTTCTCTTGTGGTAAAAAATCCGCCCTATTGTCTCCAACATGTAATTTTTTACTACTTGTGCATACTTGCGGGTATGCACTGGTAGTACAGGTGTACTATAAACTTTGGTAAACAACCGTTCCCATTGGGCCCCACAATAAAGGATGCAACCTTAATAGAACTCTTGAAGACGATATCATGATAAAATATTCCCTTAGAATAGTAACTTTGTATGAGTAACACTAGGTTGTCGAAAATAGAAGCACACATACGCACATAAAACACTATCAGATAAGAACACTAGAGCACTAGCACACTATAACACACGGGCGTATCGTCTGAAATGGCTCAGGCATCAACTGATGTCAATGCAGTGTTTCTGAGCAGGCGGTCCTAGGGTTCAAGTCCCGACTGTGGCAGGATTTTTGACAGAGCTAGGTCAAATTCAGCCTGTCTGGAGGAAAACTCTAGCGGCCGGCTGCTTTGATCGGTGGTTTTCCGTGGGTTCTCCGTCAATAGCGATCTTTCCTTCCCGTGCCTTGACCTATCCTCACCCCTTAGTTACATACACTTACCCTTAATTCACTACATTACACACATGTTGGGAGTTTAGAGCTTGTTCCAGCAGATGGGGAACCCTTCGAGAAGTTAGGCCGGCACTGGATATCACTATCAAACGGGGAACAACACCACCCCCTCCCATATTAAAACATACACTACACTTATGAGTCTGTTGACCGTAGCGTAGACGTGCCCAGAAACGAAATCTATACTAATAAAAGTGAATTAAAACGACATGTAACCGACATCAATACCACAAAAGTAGCGTATGAATAGACATGAAATTGTTACAAGAAATTCTTAGGATTGTCGCAGTGTCCTTGCAAAGTTTGGTAAAGGCTAACACAACCAAATGGGGAAAAATAAATAATTTAAATAATATGACTGTAGATGCACCGCGACCTTTTTTCGCCTCTCATTTCAGACGTGGTTCCTAATATTTTCCGCCAGAGCGCAGCAGTGTGCACAAAACTGGTACCTAATTTATTCGCTTGAGGTCAGTAGCGGTGCATTAGATTAAAAATTATATTAGCAATGCGATGTAAAAAAAAATGAAAGAACATTACAGTATTTATTAAAATTTGAAACAATTGCAGTTAAAATAATAATCCCAAACACCGTGGTTTTTATAAAATTAATCTTTCCTCAATTGCAGGATTGAAAGTAAGAAAACCGGGCAACGTCGGGTATTTTGCTAGTAACCAATAAATCACACATTTTCACATACATCACTAATCACCGCCATACACACACAGAGAAACACACACAGACACACACACAGAGACACACACACAGAGACACACACACACAGACACACACACACAGACACACACACACACACAGACACACACACACAGAGGCACACAGAGACAGACACAGACACAGACACACACACAGACACAACACAGACAGACAGACACACACAGACAGACACAGACACAGACAACAGACAGACAACACACAGACAGACACACAGACACACACACACACAGACTGTGAGCAATAGCGAACACACAAGAGACACACACAGACACACACACAGACACAGACACACACACAGACACAGACACACAAAAGACACAGACACAGACACACACAGACACAGACACACACAGACAGACGACACACACAGCCACACAGACACACACAGACAGACAGACACAGACAGACAGACAGACACACAGACAGACACACACACACACACACACCGCTGTGAGCAATAGCGAGAGTAAATGAATGCTGCCCCGAAGCGTTCGCGCACTCCCCATCGGGCGAGTCGCCCACCTCGCCCAGCGACCCCGGGAGTCCAGCCCCCACGGCTGGTACTGCCCGCGCCCGACCTCGTGGCGTCGCTCCCTCCGCGGCGTCCACCTCCCCCCTCCGCCCCCCTTCTCCACGTCACCCGCCACGGGCCGTGCACAGCTGACGGGAGGACACGGCGCATGACGCCCGCCCCCAGCGCCAGCCGCAAGGCGCAGGTCGCACCCCCTCCCCTAGCCATTTCACTGCTACTCGGGAAAGCACGACATACGTACGCGTAGGCTTCCCCGGGTCGAGTCGATGACTAGTAATTAGTTCAATTCACATACAGTTGCCGATTATACAGGCTCTGAACTCGGTAGAATCGAGAAGCGTCGAATCAGGAAAAAAAGTAACAGAATGTTCAGAAGATTTCATTCTGTAAGTAGGTGTAGGAATTTCACTGAGGTCTGTGCGTCAATATTTTTGTTTTAAGGCTCTAAAATGCTTTGTTTAATAGTTATTTAACGATATAGATGCAAACATTCGACCCCGTATTGCGGGTTGCTTTTGACATGAATATTTAGATGCGTTTCTAAAATAAATCCTTCATGTTTTAAAAGTCAAAGTACAATTCGCCACGTCTGCGTGTAATTCTCTTTCTTTATAGACCTCATTTATAAAGATTTGTTGCGTGTGAGAGCCGTAAAAGGTATGTGTACTACTGAAATAATATAGGTGACGATTCTCCAACACGTGATGTAACTCTTGGCTGTCCGGTGACGCCGCGTAGTGGGATGAGAGGCCGACGTTTCGCCTGACATTCGCAGGCTTCATCAGGGCATTGATGAAGCGAAGAAGTCAAAGCACGACATACGTTTTTTGGGGAGCCTACATTGCTGAGGTGACATGTCTTTGCAGACTAGTACAAAAAGGGGCGCGGGCTCAATCCCGCTCGAACATGGCCTTTGCTATTATGTTGGTATTTGGCCCACGTACAGTTACATCCGGGGCCCAAGGGTTTTTGAAACATGAATGCTGGGTTTTGATTGCATTTTTTCCCCACGGTCAGGTTAAGAGAACCCGGCTACCTGAATGGGCTGCATTGTGATGATAAGTTTCAAACAGTTCCGGCCCTTTCTTCACATCTGTTCCTCTGAAAAAAACGAGAGTTTTGGGGAAAAGGGCCCCAAAATGTGGTGGCTGGAACTCAGTCACCATGCTTTTAAAATCCCGTTTCGCCCCCGGACAGTAAAGTTTCGACTTGTATGTTGTGTCATGTTTGCTTTATTAACCCCTGAAACCATCTTTAAAATCAAAAGTTTTTTCCGAAGTATTTTTCCTTTATACGTCTATCCTTTGACCAAACATTTTAAAAAAGGCCATCACTGGGATAAATATCGTACCCCAAAAATACATTGGGGGTTTTTTGGTAGTTACAAATTTAAAAAAACTTAAACTTTAAGTCATCATAGATTTAAATTTTAAAATATTATTATCTTTTTGTTTCATTGACAAAAGGGGATAAACATAAAAATAAAATATTCTCGTTGTAATATTGCATCGAATTTTTCTATTTCAAAAGTTGGGTTATAAGGAATGATTCATGAAATTAACATCGCCAAATGAATGCTGTCATTGATCGTTTATGAAATTGACCCTTTTCCTTTCCGTAAAATGCCCTTAGCCCCCGTATCATTTTTTAAATTTTGAGGTGGAATTTAAATTTCATAATGCCTTTGAACACGAATGTTTGCCCAATTTCTTTCACCCAAGGCCCAATGTATCAACAAACCTCAAACCCATCTTATTCTTTACTACTTACTGAACGAAATGTCAAAATCAGTCTTCTTATAAAATATGTGGAATAAAAAATGGGATCAGCAGGTAACAGGCACCGTGGGTGGAAAATGGAAGCCCCAAAAGCAGTCCATGGCCACCCCCGGGGAAAGGGTTCACGTTGGGGATGAAGGAAGAGAGGTCCCCCCCAGTGCGTGGTGCTCATGGTCGAAGCACAACCCCCAAAAAGGAAGACGCCCCCCGCGAAGGACTTTCGGATGAGAGCGTTTTTTCTGCCGAAGGTGGAGGGTCAGCATTCTGATGCCTTTTTTATTGACTTTATTTTTGCAAAACCATACAACCTGTCCCATTTTACTAGAAAAAATTAAAACCCCATTTTCTTTTTTACGTTTTTTGTATCGTGTTTTTAAAAAGCGGCATTAAAAATAGGGTTTTAAAGGGCAGCCGGGGTTTAAAAAAAGGGCGTATTATTAATATCGATTTTTTTCATTTTAAAATTTCCCGAGTTTAAAAAATCGATTTTTTATTGGCGTTCCCCATTCCTAGCGACAAAAAAACGGAAAGAGATGGGGCCATTTTGGAAAATTCGATACCATGACTTTTTTCCCCGTGCCACAGGATGCTTTTCGCACCGACTCAATACATTTCGATACTAGCAAAATGGCTGGGACAAAGTCTGTTGCCTTGGAGAATTCCAGCAGTCGGCGGGCTCTAATTGGTATTTTTCGGTTTCTCCCATCAATACTAGAAGAATGCCAAGCGGCCCCCAAACCCCTCCCAAGACCCCAACAGACCCCCCCGGATCTTTTTTTTCTTCCTTGTCCTCTCCTCCCACACACACACACACACACACGTAAAAGTTTCCACTCCCAAATATGACGAGAGCGGTTGGGAGCTAAGAACATGCCCGGCTGAGGCGGCCCCCGGGGGGGGAATACCTAGAATGGAAATACCCCCTGCCGCATGTATGGCAGCGACGTATCTTCCACCCGCCGGGAGGAATACCGCCATAAAAAAAACCCTTTTTACTACCGTAACGGGTCTAATTTTTGTCGGGCCCAAAAACCCTTACAATGAGTTAAAGAATGCGTCGGGAAACCCCCTCTCCGCTTTGCGGTGGGGGAAAGGAAGAGAAGGTGGGGGGGCGCGTCGCGGGCCTGGCGGGCCGAGGCCGAGGCCAAAAGGGGCGGTGGGGGCTCCCCGCGGGGCCACAGCGCGGGGGCCCCCGGAGGCCCCTGCGGTTTTCCGCGGCGCTGCTGCCCCGCATCCTCCCCCAGGCACTTCGCCGGCGTCGGGGGAGTCCTCAGCGGGCTTGAGGCCGATTTATGAAATCCAAAAACCCGGGAAAGCATACTATAGCAGAACAAAAAAAAATTAGCCAAAATTTTGGGCCCAATTATAGGCTAATTAAATGCTATTTTCCCCAAAATTTTTAAAACCTTGTATTTTTCCCGAAAATGAATGTTCTGCCAGCTTTAGAATAAAGCCAAGACCAAAATCAAATTTTAAAAGTTAGAACAAATTTTATTTAAAACAAAATTAAAAACTAATTTTAGGTTCCCCAAAAAATATTAATAAAATTAATAAATATTAATATTTACTAATGAAAAATAATAATAATAATTTGCAATACCATTTAATTGGGAAAGACCATTCAACTGTAAACGTTTTTACATGAAAAACAAAATTAAAGTTAGAAAAAAATAACATCCCCAAAATTTTGGGCTCACCGAAAATTAATAATATTATTAATTATTAGTATATTATAGTAATTAAATATACCAAATTGAAAAAATTTTTTCAATTTCCTTACTTTTAAAAGAAAAACAGAATATACAGAACATTATTTCAAAATACTATTCAAAACTATAACATACTTTTTGTCAAATACGGATCTTGAAGTAAGTGCTCGTGAACTTTGGAAAAAATGTTGCTACAATTCAACAAAACCCCCAAGTACGTACATCTTCCGGCATTCAGAGTTTATAATTTTTAAACTAGTCAGCAGAACACACCCGTATTTTAACATATTATACATATTGTTATTATAGCCCTTGCATTAAGTGCTCGTGACCTTTTGTGGAATGTTGCTAAAATACAACAAAAGCACTCAAGTACGGACATCTTCACGGCATTCAGAGCTTCATAATTTTTAAACTAGACGGCAGAACACAGCTGTCTTTTAACATATTATACATATTGTTATTATAGCCCTTGCATTAAGTGCTCGTGCCCTTTTACAAAAAATAGTTACAATACAACAAAACCGCTAAAAATACGGACATCCACGGCTTTTAGGATCATTTTTTTTAAACTCGATGGCGAAAACAGCTCTTTTTTAACATATTATACGTACCGTTATGTAGTATTTGTTTATATACTTTAAAATTAAGTGCTCGTCAACTTTAGCAAAAAATGTTGCTATAACACAAAAAAACCCGGGATAAAATAGGGACATCCCCACGGCTTTGGGGCTTCATTTTTTCCCAAATTAGATAAGAACACAGCTGTTTTTAACTAAAAACGTATTGTTATGTAGTATTTAATTATATTGCCCTTTGAATTAAGTGCTCGTGAACGGGGAAAAATTTTGCAAAATACAAAAAAACCCCTTTAAATTAGGACATCATCCCCCGGTTTTTAAGGACCCTAATAATTTTTTAAATTAGAGAAAGAACACAGTTTCAATTAAAATAGTATTTTATTATTATATTTAATTTTGATATTTTTGAAAGAAGTACCGTAATTTTTAGCAAAAAATGTTGCTACTATACACCCAACCACTCATGGATGACATTATCACGGCCTTGAAAGCCTATAAATTATGACCCCAGCGGCAGAGCACAGTTGTTTTTTAACATAATTTACGTAGTATTATGACTAGTTTTTGGTATACCCCTTTTAAATTTAGTGCTCGTGAAGTCAGCGAAAAATGTTGCTCATTAAAACCCCCAACCGCTCAAGGCCCCGCCCGCTCAAATTAAAAAAAAAATATTTTGGGGGGGAAATTGATTGTATCCCCAAAAAGGGAAAAGGAAAAACTACAGCCCCCGTCAAAATCAAAGAAATTATAAAACTTTACTGGGAGATAGTCTGTCCCACCCCAGGCACTTCTCGTTTTTTTATGAACAGAGCCCAAATTAGAAATTGAATAATGTTTATAACATTCTATATGTTATTCTATTTTTTTTTTGATATCCTTTTTGAAATTAAATGGGGACAATTTGGCTTTAGACTGTACAAAATATTTATTGATAGTGTAAATTCTAAATCCCCCCGCAAAAATTTAACGGAAAATAATTGGCCATTTTTTAACATAAAGTTTGATAATAATTTTAATTTTGTATTAAAGAATCAGATTTTAAAAATTTTTTATCTTTAATTTTTCGTTTAAATTTTCAAAAAACACAAAAATTGATCTAGGAGAAATAAAGGGGGTAATGTAAAAAAATAATGCAATATTTTTCAACAAGATTTAATAACACAATAAACCCATTTATTGAAAAAAATATTACAAACTTACATAAAAAAGAAAACTTTTTCCTTTTGGATCGTCCTCAAAACTCAATCTTTTACCTGACGGAATTTCTCAAACTGAAATAAATCCCCCAGTAATCCCAAAAATGTTCCCCTTACAAAATCATTCCTTTAAAGGTTAAACTGATTTAAGGCACAATCTAATGTATATGACAGTAAACGTATTTATACCTTTGCGTCCACTAAACCCCAAGCCCAATGACAAGTTCCTGCCTTGTTTTACCTTAACACTCCCGGGTGTATGTGGCTACTCCATTATCACAGATTTTTTTTCCTATTTTTTAACAATCTTATCATAAAACAGTGATAAACATATCTGTTTCTAAAAATAGAGTATACAAATGCACAATTTTTTTTAATTAAAAGTCCTTATCCATTACCCCTATCCTTCTCTAAATTTAAATATCACACAATAAAAAGATCTTACTAAAGTAAACAGAGTACGAATAAGAATGAAAGCATCCCAAAAAGGGGCAACTCAGCAAGTAGTACGATTTTTAAAAGGGAAAAAAGGGGAACATGATAAGAACTACATCCTTTCCGTGTAACTAAAATGCTACGGTAAAACAAATAATATCCATCACAAACAGGGATGAACATGCAAAACTTTTTAATTTAAAATGATTTTATAATCGTTTATATCTCTAGTTCAACCTCAAGCCAATAAGGAAATAATTCAATCATGACGGGGTTTATTAATGAATCACGTCCATATGCAATTCCAACCAATCTCAACAAACCAAAGGGAACCCCTTTTTTTTTATAAAGTAGAACCTTTTTTTTTTTAATTGTTCAATCTTTTGTTGACAAAAGAATGTCTTACCATTTTGTTTCCAAAAAAATCAACGTTCTTAAAAAAAGTTTCCCCAAAAAAAAATTCACTCCTTTATGTTTAAACTTTTAAAAATAACCCCCCTATCGTGCTTAAACCCTTTAAAAAAGGCTAATCAATCTTTCTAAACCTTTTTTAAAACCCTTATTTGGCAAAGGGAAAAACCCCCAACGAAAGAATGGCAACGACGTTTTAATAGAAAATCGACAATCATGTGTTTTATCCAAGCCACGGCTGGTAGGAGCCCCCCCACCCAGACGTGGCAAGGTGCTTCCCCCCCAAACTACTAAAAAGGGACACGTTCTGGTATTCTCTATTGTAGCAACCATTTTTTCAAAAATTGAAAAAAACGTAATTCGGGGCTAACAACAGCACATTATAATACCCTATAATATTTAAAAAGGGAATAAATTATCTGGGGTATTTAAAAAAAATTAGGCGCTGAATGCCGTAAATATGTTTTGGGGTGGGTATGGTTTTGATAGGGTTTAATATCGGTGATTAGGTTGAGTAATTGCTCAAGTTCCCAAACACTTAATTCAAGGCAATATCAACAAACGACATAAAAATACATATATGTTAAAAAAAAAATGTTTCTTTTCCCTCTAGATTAAAATTACAAGTTTGAATGCCGTGAATTTCCGTAATTGATGGTTTTTTGTTTTAAGCAATATTTCTAGCTAAAGTTGACGAGCACTTAATTAAGGGCTATATTAACAAATAGTACATAAAAATCAGGGAAAGATAAAATACAGCGCCTTTTTTGCTGTCATTTAAAAAACAGAAGCTCTTTAATGCCGGGGAAGGTTCCGTACGTGAGCGGGTTTTTTTGATTTAGCAACACTTCAAAAAAAAGTTGACAAGCACTTAATTCCCAAAAATTATATTCAAAATTTACATAACAATACGTTAATATGGTTAAAAAACAGCTATGTTCTGCTGTCTAGTTTAAAAAATTTTGAAGCTCTGAATGCCGTGAAGGTTTCGTACCGATTTTTTGTGTGTTATAGCAACATTTTTTCCAAAGTTGACAGGGACCTAATTCAAGGGGTATATCAACCAAAAACTACATAACCCATACGTATAATATGTGAAAAAAACAGCCGTGTTCTGGGGCCCTCAGTTTAAAAAAAATGAGTTAAATGCCGTGAAAATTCCGTATTTGAAAAAGTTTTTTTTTTTATTGAACTATTTTTCCTAAAGGGCCGACATTTAAAGCAAGGGTATAATAACAATATGTATAATATGTTAAAAAGACAGCTTGTTCTGCCGTCTAGTTTAAAAAAGATGAAGTTTGAATGCCGTGAAAAATGTCCTTACTTGAGTGGTTTAGTTGTATTTGCAACATTTCTAGCTAAAGTTTACAAGCCACTTAATTCAGGGTCTATATTTTAAAAACTACCAAAATACGTATAATATTTAAAAAGGCTGTTTTCTGCTATCTAGTTTTAAAAAATTTTGAAGCCTGAATGCCGTAGGGTTTCCGGGACTTGATCGGTTTTGTTGTATTTTAGCAATATTTTTCGCAAAATTCACGAGCACTTAATTCAAGGGCTATATTAACAAATACTACATAACAGTACGTGTAATTTTTTGAAAAACAGCTGTGATCGGCCGTATAGTTTAAAAAATTTTGAAGCCCTGAATGCCGTGAAGATGTCGTACTTGAGTGCTTTTTTTTGTATTTTAGCAACATTTCTAGCTAAAGTTGACGATCATTAATTCAAAGGGGTATATTAACAAATCAAATAACAGCTGAATATTTTGGGAAAAACAAACTGTGTTCCCTGTATAGTTTTAAAAAATTTTGAAGCTCTGAATGCCGTGAAGGGTGTCCCCTACTTGAGGCTTTTTTTTGTATTTTAGCAAAATTCCTTTGCAAAAGGGTTTTCGAGCATTTAAATTTAAGGGCTATATTAACAAATACTACATTTAAAAATAAGAGTAATATGTAAAAATACAGCTGTGTTCTGCTAACTAGTTTAAAAAATTATGAAACTCTAAATGCCGTAAAGATGTACGTACTTGAGAGGTTTTGTTGAATTGTAAAAAAAAATTTTCCCAAAATTCCCCGAGCACTTACCCCAACGATCCGTATATCGACAAATAGTATGTTATGGTATGAATAGTATTTTAAAATAATGTTCTGTATATTCTGTTCGTTCGTTTAAAAGTACGAGTTGAATGGTGTTCAATTTGGTATATTTAATTACTATAATATACTAATAATTAATAATATTATTAATTAAAAGGGGGCCTTATAATTTGGGGATGTATAGTTTTGTTCTAACTGTAATTTTAATGTTGTTTCTACGTAAAAAAATTTAGCAGTTGAATGGTCTTTTTTAAATTTAAAAGGTAAAATTAAATTATTTTATTATTTTTCATTGGGAAAATTTAAAATTTATTAATAAAAATATTTTTGGTAGCCCAAAAATTTCCTATAATTTGTGTATAAGAAAGTTTTTCTAACTTTTAAAATTTTATTTTGTGTTCTGGCTTTTTTTTAAAGCTGGCAGGGCATTAATTTTCGAGAAAATTTCAAGAGCCTAAAATTTGGGAAAATGGGATTTTAGTGGGCCCAAAATTTTAGCTTTTTTTTTTTGGGGTTCTGCTATAGTGTTTCCCGCTTTATGGACATTTTTGGGAAGCCTGCCAGCAGAGCTTTTCCGGAGCGGGAGCTCAGGGGATCAAAATAATGCCACTGCAGCGCCTCGGCCGGGGGGTTCCAGGTTGGGGTCCTGACGGCGGCAGGGTTTTCGACACTAGCTTTTCAGCTGGGTCAATTCAGTCGCTGTCTGGGAGAATTTAGCGGCCAACTGTGGGCCGGGGTTTTCGTGGGTTTTTCCGATCAACACCAGGCGAATGCCGGGCAGTACCCTAACAAACGGGCCATGGACCCGCGCGATCATTCCCCTCCTTCCCTTTTCCTATCCCTCCCCCCTTTCACAAAAAACACCACACTAACGCCCACACCACGTATTCTGGGGGGACCAGTCGGGGGGCTTGAGCGTTCGGCTGGGGCGGCCCCCTTGGGGGGGATTCTGGGTTGGGAAACCCCCCAAGGGCGGGGCCGGATTTGCCATCCCGCGGGGAAAAAACCCCCATCTCCCAAGAAAAACATGCACCAATTTAAAGGGGCTAATGGCCGAAGCAAAGGGCGCGCCCGGAAAACACGGAAAATCAATCAATCAATCAGCAGAGCTTTTAAAAGGCCCGGGGTATCTGGGGGCTTCCAGGGGAAGAAATAAAAGAAAGGCCCATGTTAAGTGTTGTATTTTTCAGGATCCGGGTTAGATGTACACAAAAATTTTTTTTAATTTTCTTTAATTTTTCACCAACAAATAAAAAAAAGTGAACGGAAACAAATCTGTAAGGTAGGAGGCGTTCCCTTTCCGTACGGCGTCTGGGAAAATGGCGCCGACAGCGCGTGTCGACGAAGGCAGGGGGCAGGTAACTATCGCCCGGTGCGGGGATAACTTTCCCCCGGTTGGCAGGGGTAAGTCGCTCGCTGCGGGGTATGCCGAAGGTCTCCGGCGCCACTGAAACCGGGTTTTGCCATAGCTGGTGGCAAGTCGCAGGCGGGATGGGTCAGAGAGTATAGTCCCCCCGGGGGATGGGTTATGTCCCAAACGAGCAGAGAACGCCCCCTTTTCCGGGCTCAGGGTTTTTAACCCCCGTCGGCCGGTGAAAGGGGGAAAGGGGAAGGGGTTATCCTTCCACCAGCGAAGCCGGGAGCCCTAACCCCAACTCTGCTTCTGGTTTGGGGGTTTTCCACAATTTAAAGGGTGTATTGGGGTACTTCGCTACAAAAACCTTTGGGGATCGGGTGGATTTACAAAGTTAAACGGCTTCCAATATTTCCTTTTTCGCCTTTAAAAATGTTATCGTGCAAACGATCTGCGGTTGGGGGAAAGAAAAAAAAAGAGTAGCATTGCCACCCCGAAAGAAGGAAATCAAATTCACGTAACTGAACAGAACACATGTATAGAATCCACTGACTTACAAGGAGGCGGTGTCAGCCCGACGTTTGACTGTTTCGGGGTTGGCGTATCGGGGTGTTAAATACAAAATTTGGAAGTTAAAACCCGATAATCCTTCTTAAAAATTTCTTTTGGGGGGAAGTAAAACCGGTTGTCCCAAGGTAAAAATTTTCGGAGCGTAAAAAATCCCCCGCCGTAAAAAACCTCTGATTCATTTCGCCCGTTTCATCGCCCGGGGCAATCCCCTTTCTCCGCTGGGTTGGGGAAAGGGCATACACGGTGGGGGTAGGCCTGATGGGGCCCAGGTTTTGTAAAACAAGGCCGTTGAACAATTGAATGGAACGGGCAGATGTCTGCGCCGGGCGGCGCGTGCGAGCCGCTGGGGCGCGCCGGGGGCTTCGCGCTGCGCTCCGCGCTCTGGCACCCGGGGGCCCCGACCCGGACGCGCGCCGGGCCGGCACGCGACGCTGCGCCGCGCGCGGGGGGTCGCCCGCCGGCCCCCGGCCCCAGGGAGCTGGGGGGCGCGCAGGGGAAAGACTCCCCAGGCACCGCCCCGTCTCGCTGCCGCTGCTCGAGGTGGGGCTCCTGGTTAAATCCGAATTTACTTTTTTTTCTTTTTAAAATTTTTATTTAAAGGGCCCCATCAACATCTACGTCATTAGCGGCCGGGATTGGGGTTTTTAAAGTAATGGTAAATGTGAAAATGAAACTAGAGCGTCGTGTCGCTAAAAAAAGCGTGGGGACGTGGCGCGGGGTGCACCGGAGCGTGGGGCAAAAGGGGGGAAGCGATGACGCACGGGTTTTTTTTGACAGGTGTGGGATCGCCAGGGGGGAAAAGGGGGCGGGAGCATGTCGGGGGCCCACCGGGGGCCCTGAGGCAAAGGGTCTTCCTTTTGGTCCTGGGAGCTGCGGCAGCGTAGGTCGTCCGTGGGAGATGCGAACGTAGAGGGGGGCAAGGACCCGGGAGTTATTTCCCTGACTAGTAAGGGCATGTAATTTCTTAGGGCTGGCGGTACTACGCACGGCCCAAACATTAGGAGTATGTTGCGGTGGTTGCCTTGTAAAAATCTCTCCCGGGATTGGGTCTATTTAGTTAGTTAATTGTATACAGTGCATTGGTTATTTGTAACTACGTCTAAATTGTGAATAAACCTGTTTCTCAACCCCACTCTCGTCTGTGACTGGATTACTCTAGACGCCACATATGGTGATGATAAGGGGTGAAAGGACGAACACAAATCAACCATGCCCGAGGCGGGACTCGAACCTGCGATTCTTAAATTCGAGATCGCTACGACATTACTGCCTTAACAGCTCAGCAACTGGATCGGCATAGTTATTTCTTTATTTATTTGTATTTTAGGAAATACAATTCCTGCACTTCTGCTGAAGCACGACTCAGAACTTTCAATTTATAACATAATATTTTTAAACGATTAATTTAAACAATAAAAACAAATTAAAACTACCAATTAACAATTGTCTTCCTAATGACTTCCATTAATAACGTAATATGACATTTATAGAAGTAAGATGTGGATGTAATAAAATGATTTAGAATCAGCAATAAAGGAGTTATAAAACAAATAATTGGAACAAGGGTTTAAAAGATGGTTGGGTTTAAAAGATAAAAAAGGTTAAAGATATAAATACAATGATTGTGTTCGAGATTATATTTTTCAAGTAACCTAAATATATATTTTTTGAAACTGTATCATAGGCTATTTTTATTATTATTATTATTATTATTATTATTATTTTTTATTATTTTTTATTTTTAAAATTTTAAAGGTTGCGTGTTTCGTCGGGAGGAGGCGCGCGGGAGCTGGCGGTGCTGGCGGCGCACGCGGGGCGTGGCCGCGCGCGGGCGCGTCCAGCCGCCTGGCCGGGCTGCTGGCGGGCTGGTGCTGGACGACGGGCGGCGCCTGCTGCGCCTGCTGCCGCTGCCGCCGCAGCCGCCGGCGCGCCCCCCGCCGCGGCCGCACGCCCCGCCGCCCGCGCCGCCCCGCGCCCCGCCCACCCGCTGCAGCTGCTGCCGCTCGCCGCGGGCACCGCCGCCGACGCCGTCTGCACCGTCAGCGCGCGACTCGGACAGGTGGGACCGGTGGCGCGCTCTTGAGCGACATTAACCGAGTGCTCGCGTAGATCTGTGAATCCAGCCCACGGGAATTTGCTTCTAAATAATTGCGATCATTAGTCGTCTGCTATTTCATATGTTCCTTCATTTATCTTTCACCACGAGCGGTAGCTCGGGGCGTCAAGTGATGTCACTTATTTTTATGAAAAGCAGCTAACTCGGAAAGTATTCTCGGTTCTGAGGTCGCTTCATACGAACCCGATCAACGGGCGAAGTATAAGGTCGCCCAGGTAAGACGTTATCCTTCAAGGTCAGTCACGTGACTGTTAGTGCATAAAGGCACATTCCATAAACATAAGCATAAGCTGGCGCATTGTTGGGGGGGGCCCCGGGGCCCCAAAAAGGTTCCAAAACCCCCCCAAAACCCCCTTCGGCTTTTTTGACCCACGCTCAAGGACCGCCCACCCTGCATCGGGCAAAAGTCCGCAAAAGGCAGCCGCCTTGCCGCGTCGCATCCGGCCCCTCGCGAGTGGGGTTATTTTTTTAAATTTTGTTATTTTTTTAATATTTTTGCAGGGAAAATCATGAAATTTCGTAGATATTCAAATTTTGTTTTCCTGTAATTTTTTGAAAGGGGCTGGTAACAGTTTTCTAAGGGTGGGCAAACGTATTGGTCAGAGCGATGGACAAACGAATCAACAAAAAAAAATTGCATTTTGAATTTGATCAGGACAAGTTCACACGTTCTGGGTGCAATGAAATACGTTATCACAATATCTACTAGAAGAAACGTGGTAAGAATTTAGTTCGCTATTAAAGGTGGTCAAACGATGGACAAACAAGCGCACTTCAAATTTTGGTATTTTTAATATTTTAGGCAAAATCTGATAATTTCGTAAAATTTGAAAATTTGTGTTTGCTCTAATTTGTGAAAGCAGGCTGGTAAAAATTTTCTAAGTGGTGGACAAACGTGGTCAAACAATGGACAAAAGAATGCAAATGATATTTTTCATAATTTCAGTGTATTTTTCTTTTTTGGTGAATTTGCAAAAAGTGGCGGGAAAACTTGCCTTTTTAGAGTATTTTTTTAAATAAACGTACTGTACCTTTTCTAAGTGATGGATATTCGTTTTCCAAAGATGGACAAAGGGACAGTTGTTAATAATCTAAGGGCATTTATTTTCTTTATGTTTGTAATACTGAAAACCCAGTCAAACCATTATTTGGCGTGGCTTTTATTTCCGAATTCATTTTTTCAGTAGTCAAGTCAGTTACATTCTTAAATCAATAAAAATAAAGATCAATGTGTATATGAAAAGGACAGTTCCGTTTGTTGAAAACACCATCAATAACAACAGTAAAAGATCGAAATTTCCATGTGTTTACGGTCTTTATTTGAATTGATAAAATAGAATTGAATAGAAAGGTATTTTGCCAGTAACTTTTGATGCGGACCTGGAAAAAATTTTCTCAAGGATGGGCAAACGTGTTTAACGAATCCACCAAACAGAATTTCAATTTTTGAATTATCCAATTTTTGCGGGCCAACTTCACGGCTTTTTGAAAACTTTTTGGTTGATCCGTTGGTGAGAAAACGCATCTGAAAGTGGATAAAGCGTCATTAGGATGTTAAGTATCAGACCCTGATAAAAAGTTTGTCAATGGAGGAGAAATGGTGGGAAAAAGTTTTATCGACATTTTTGAACCAGTCCACGTAAAAGTTTTTCTACAAAGGTGAGCAAACATGCTCAGACGATGGACAAACGAATCCCCCAATAATGTTTTCAATTTGTTTATTTTCCAATTCTTTTCGGGCCAACTTCATGGCTGTTTGGAAAATTCATCCGTTAATAGAAAACTCATCTGATTGGATAAAGGTCATTAGGATGATATTAAGTAAATAATGTAGAAAAGTTTCCGAAATGTTTCATTCTTCGATTGCTATTTTGGCGATTTGGTGTGGGAGTTATTTTCCATAATTTTTAGACGGACCTGGGTAAATGTTTGTCAGTTGGGCAAACGTTGTCAAACGATGATGACAAAATCTCAAAATATTTCAAATTTTTAAATTTTCTAATGTTTTCGGGCCAACTGCACGGCTTTTTGAAAAATCATATGGTTGATCCGTTAGTGATAAAGCTGATCTGAAGGTGGATAAGGGGTCTTTAGGATGAAAAGTGTCGAATGCAAATGAAAAGTTTCGAAGACTTTCTTTCTATGTTGCTAGTTTGTCGATTTGGTGAAATGGCAGGAAAAACTGTTTTGTCATTTTAGACCGGAGCCTATGAATTTTTCTAAAGGGTGTGAAACGATGGACAAACCAATCCACAAAAAGAAATTACATTACGAATTTGATTCAGAGTCAAATTTACGCTTCCTGGGTACTATGAAATACGTTTCGCCAATATCTGCTACTGAAACATGATAAAAAATAATCCAGTAAGTGATTAAAGGTGGGTGACGATGGACCAAACAGAAGTACAGATCAAATTTTGGTATTTGTAATATTTTTAGGTAAAATCTTTAAATTTCGTACAATTTTAAAATTTGTTTTTGCTCTATTGTTTAACTAAACGTACCTTACCTTTTCTAAGTGATCGATATTCGTTTCCCAAAGTTGGACAAACGAAGGGGACAGTGCAATAACAGAAATTTCCATGTTTTCTTGGTCTTCTTTGAATTAATAAAATGCAGGAAAAAGGTTTTCTGCCAATAACTTTTGAGCGGACATGCAAAATGGTCGAACGAACAAACGATTCCACAAAAAATCTAATTTTCAATTTTCCCATTTTTGCTTTATCTTCGCGGCGTTTTGAAAAAAGAATTATTTGTTAGATCCGTTGGTAATCAAGCCTCATCTAAGATTGATTGTTAAGGACCCTTCAACGGCGTAAGGTCATTTGCGCCCGTGTCAAATTATTTTAAGAACAGTGCACAATATTGCGGTGCCAAGCTAGCAAAAAAAATTAAAATCTTTAAATAGAAAGCAAAATGGAAACGAAAGGACATTATCTAATAAAGGGTTTGGCAGAAAAAATGCGTTTTAGTCTCATTAAAAGTCAATAATTGGCATTATCTTCTCTCAAATAAAAAGGCTGTACAAATATTGATCTCTCATAAAGCCAAAAGCTTGCTGAGAGAAGATTCGTCATTTTCTAAGTCTCCGCTGAGGAGTTAGCAAGGTCATGCCTTCGGCGGCTCTCTCTTATCTTAACACAGTGTAAAGAGACATGCTCCACGGTAAGATATATTTTGAAGTATTCGCATATAGGGGTGGATCCCTGTGGAGAAGATAACCGTGGGAGAAATGGCAGTGACCGATCTGGAGGCGTGTTAAAAGGATCTCCTCGCGCCGAGCATCACGGTTGTACTCAGAAGCTATGGAATCCAATCAAGAAATGCGTCATGTCTACACAACTGGCAGTCCATGGCACCAACAGTAGAGGAATTTCCACAACCCGCCAGTGAATTCATGTGCAAACTCTTGGAAATACTTCCCAAAGATCTATATCTTCCTGTCAAAAAATTAGACGAAATTTTGACGAATTAGTGAGAATAAGCGGGGAAAAGAGTAAAAATAAGTGCTAAGTAACTTACATTCAACTAACTAACCCGCCATTGCTTTCCCCATTTGACATTTTTTAAAAATTCCGCAAATATTGTGACGCAAACTGGTTAAGCTCTTGGCTACAGTAAGATATTATGCGTAAGGGAGCCCAAACGTTTTTTATTTCCCGCGTGTTTGCGCGCGCCATCTTCCCATTTCCATTCTAGCCGCGCATTTCAAATAACTCAATTTCGATCTTTTTATTTTTAAAAGGAAAGCAGCAAACTCTTCAAAAAGTGACCCCCAATCGTCATTCTTTTCCCCTTTTTTTACCCCCCTATTTTAAACTCGTTCACAGCAACCGATTAGGAGGACCCCAAAATGTTTTTTTACAGCCTTTTCCCCAGAAAATTATTTTTGCCCCGGAATGGCCATTTTGACCAC
This sequence comes from Teleogryllus oceanicus, assembly GCA_964035755.1. NCBI lineage: Eukaryota > Metazoa > Arthropoda > Insecta > Orthoptera > Gryllidae > Teleogryllus > Teleogryllus oceanicus. Next base: position 165,989,636 of record CAXIVR010000002.1, on the reverse strand, counting down.
CAGGACATGCACTTGCACGGCTAGTATCATTTTATCCTTGCAACCCTTTGCATTAACTAATTGGGGGATCAGCTGGCTGAATCCGTTTTTTATCCCCCCCGGGGTTTTAGTCCTGGGGATGGAGGGAAAGAAATGAAGGATGAATGGACGGCACACACAAACAGACCTAAAAAACATCCATCCCAAGGGGGACTCAAACCCCGGGATCCTTCCGCCCAAGGCATTACTCCCCTTGCGGTCTCCTACCCGGACTGACTTTAATTTATTTTTTTTTTTTTGTTGTTGTTTTTTATTATTATTATTATTATTATTATTATTTTTATTATTATTATTATTATTATTATTATTATTATTATTATTTTATTATTATTATTATAATTATTATTATTATTATTACCATTGTTTTTGAAATTTGTCCTTTACAAAAAAAAATTTGATATTGTATTGTGGGTTTCCCAGACATGGTCTTTCCATCATTCAGAATGTTACTCGCTGAGGGGATTTTTACTTTGTTTTCTGTAAATTACATCAGAGATTTTATTGAAATCTTTTAATTGTGGAAGTATCAAGTTTTTTTTGGAAGCGTTTCAGGGAAAATTTAAAAAGCAATGTTTTTAAATCTTGCGTAATTTAATTTCGCTCTTGTTGTCGCCAACAACAAACGAAAGCATGACTTTGTAAACGAGCACCAATATTTTAAAAACCAACATATTTTCCTTCCTGACAATTTCTGAATTGAAAACAATTAGAAAGTCTTTTTGCCCGTATAGTTTTTCTTACAAAAAACTTTAAAAAAATATTATTTTTGTTTTAAAGACAAGTGTTGAATTAATTTCCCAAAGGGTTTTTGCAATGCGAGGGTTTCCCAGTAGATAGGGGGCTTGTTCTTATTTAAATTATTTAAATTTTTTAAATTTAAAATTTTAAATTTTAAAAAATTTGAATTCCCCCTGGGGCCCCTCCGTGGGCCAATAGCGTCGAAGGGCGAAAAAGCGGGGGGAAAAAACCCGGCCAGACCCGGCAATTATTAACATGCTTTGGAAAACAAAACGTTTCATCGAACGTTTTTGCCAGAACGTTTGTGTTTTTTGGCGTTTTGTGTTTCTGCGTTTGTGTTTCTCGAAATCCCCCGATTTAGGCGTTTTTGGGGGCCCAATTGCCGTCAAAAAAATAGGAGTAACAGCAATTTTTTAATTTTCCCAAGAGACCGAAAGGTAAGCGATATGAAATGCTTAGCATGGTTCTATAAAATTTTTTTTCATGTACTATTTAGTGACTAGTAAATTCTATGTCACTAAATAATAAAAAAATTAATTAAAATGTAATTATAGAGGATATTGTAAACACTATTAAAAAACACCCAATGTATTAATCTAAAGACTGGTTGTTTTAATAATCATGTAATTATAAGTTATAATAGCAAATTTTAACATTGGTATTTTGATAAACCATAATTCAAAATACAACTAATTTTTTACAGGTGTAAAAATGGAAAGGCAATTGGGGATCTGACTTGGCATCTAGCCCGGAAATTCTCAATGTTGAGATATGTATGATGGAGCATCCGCGGGAAATGTTCACTGCAGCAGGCAGATCCCCAAAATCGGGCCCATAATTTTTGTGATGCCCGAGTTTGGGAGGGTGCACTCAGGCTTTATAAGGTTTCCCAAAAAAGGTTCGTTTATTATTATTTTTACCTGAAGGTGTAATAAGAAAACTTTTTCTTTTTTAATTTTAAATTAAACATCTTTTTTCATTTGGGGGTCTGTTGCTTGTAGCAACATTTCTCCTGAGTTCTCAGTTGCTAAATGAAAAAAAAAATCCTGTAACCGGGGGTTAGTCAAAATCTGGGTTTTTGTGGGATCTTGATCCAAAAACCCAAAGAAAAAACGCTTATATGAAAAAACCCGCCCTAAACCATGTAAAATTTTTTTTCAAATTGAAAAAACCCCCTGTCAATATGTATTATTAGAAGGTTAAAATTTTTAAAAACATTCCTTAGTTTTGGGAATTTTATATAAACCGAAGAAATGATTCAAAATTTTTCCCCAAAAATCCCCAAAATTTTTGTTTTAATTTCTTTAAGAACAAGTAAAATACTTAAAAAGGGGGAAAGGGCCCAAATTTTCAAAGTAACTCAATTTTCAAAAATTTTTAAAAGTGTCTTTTTCTAACTTTACAATTAAATTTGAAGTTAGAGACATTTCCTTAAATTTAAATTTTTGATGTATAAATATTCTTCATTTAATGGGGAAAATTTTTTTTAAAATTTTAGTAGTTTGTGCAATTGTGGGTAACTTTTTGGAATTTTAAAATGACAAAAGAAATTTTCTAAAAGGGCCACTTTTTTCTGAACAGATTATACTTATGAGTACATCACTTTAAATAATGTCAAAAAATTTTTCTTAAACTCAACACTTTTTATTCAAATGGCTAAAAATTACTCATTTTAGAAAACTAAAACACCATTTTCCCAAAGGGTGGTTTAATTTTTTTTTTAAACTATTTAACTATGTAATGGTACTTTTAATATAATATAATGTAATTTTCTTTTTTTGGTATTCTTTTTTTCCCCAAAATTGCAAAATTTTTTTATTTCTTTCAATATCTATGCCATAATATGCACATTTCAATGGATATTTGTTTAGGGGGAAGTTCTTAAAATTATTTAAATGAAGTTTTTTAAAAAATCAAAAAACCAAAAAAAGGCCAATTTTCCTTTACAGTACGCAACCCTTTTTTTAAACTTAAATTTTTTAATGAACTTTTATTTAAGAAAAGGTTTTTGCCTTCTTTTAAAACTCTTAAAAAAATATTTGGTTTTACTATTTGGTAATAAGAGTTGAAAATGGAAAAAAATTTTAAGGGGATAGATGCCATGAAAAGGGTGAGGGAAGATTTGAGAAGTCCATCAAAAGAAAAAAACAACTTTGGGAAAATATTCGCCCCTTTCCCGTTACTATATAATTTAGAAATCCCAAATAGACCACTTTCTTGGGGACATGTACCAAATTTAAGTTTTTTGGGGTTCAATTTAATAAAAAATTTTTTTTGAGTGAAATCATTTGGTGTTTCTTTGCAGTAAATTTTTATCTCAGGTGTTTTTTACTATCTGTCTTTTTAGACTATGTATAAGTCTTTTAAACAGTTTGGCATTTTTACCAGGAAGCATTAGCTATTTTCAAACATATTTGATGGTTCTTGGATGTTTTGGGGATAATCTCCGGTAAAGAAGGGTTTTAAGTTTTTTGTTTTTCAGAAGGCGTTTGTCACATAAATATTGGGGAAAAACATGAAAATATTTTTTTTGTAATTGAAAAAATGTTCAATATCTGTATCAAATGTTGATAATTTGGTATAAATGACCTTTGGGTTTTCATCCCCGATCCATTTACAACTAGCCATGCTTTTGGGCCAAAAATTTGCCTGTGATATCGGAATATTAGTGAAACATACCAAGTCCAAAAAATCTGCTTTTAGATTAATGAAGGGAAAAGAATCTGAATTTTTTCTTGTTCATCATTGTTGGTGGAGGGAAAATGTTTTTTGTAATGGGTTTTAAAGTGTTTTTTTTTTGAAGAAAAAAAAGACAGATTTTTGCTTTTGTAGATGCAAGTTTCCGTTTATTTATAAAACTTTTCAATAATATTCATTTTATTTTTTAGTAGAATTTTGATAAAGGCTGAAATTTGACAGGTGTTATAAATGGAATTCATTTTAATAATGATGCAAATTAAAAGAAGTAATGGGCACTAGTTATATTTGGACAATTGTCTAAATTTATGGTTTAATATTTAGTCAATGGAAAATAAAATAATCTTTTTGTCTGATTACTTGCTCCATTTATTTTTAAAAAAATTTTTATTTTTATATTTGTATGACTATTTACATAATTTAGAAATAAATTTGTTTTATAAAATAAAATTTTATTTTGCACTACCTGGGCAATAATTCCATTCAGTGACTTGATTCCAAATCCTAATATTTTATCTTCTTAATTGCCCGCGTATTTTACATAAAAAAAATGTATTCATTTGACGCCATTTTAAAAAATTTTTTTTTAAATGTCCGTCGTCAATCGCCCACCCCCATTGTAGAACGCCCTTCGACGCTATTGGCTCAAACGGGGGGCCCCGATGGCGGGTTCCCCCCCATGAAAATTAGAAATTTGAATAAGAGCGTTGGTTAACATTGACCCTCTCTATTAGTTTTCTCTGGGAAGGCAGGCATCCCCTACATCCCCACAGTGGTGACCCCCCACTGTCTGGGGAAAGGGGATGGGAAAATTTGTTATGGATTTTCGATGGATTGGTTTAATTTGGATGAAATTTTTTTAAAACTGAAGTTCGTCTAATTTTAATGAGAAAATTTTAGATAACATCAAAAATGTTTTGCTCTTTAGCTTGCCCCCTTTGCCGGTTGCAAAAATACGGGGAAGACCATTATTAACCTTACCAATGTATTTCCAAGTTGGAGAATTGTAAAAAAAGGAAGGACGGTTATAGGCGAGCAGGGAATAATTATTTTGGAATGTTAATATATATTATTTTATTTAATATAGAAAATAATAAACAAAATTAATGATGTAAAATTTTTTAAGAATATTTCTAAAGAATGTTGCAATTGATTACAAGGAAGTGTTTTCAAAGAGCCCGAACTAAAAAATTTCCTATTTAAAAAAGGGTTTATATGCAGGAGGTGAGTAAAAACCATTTTCAGGAATGACTCATTTGCTGCTTGTGACGAATAGTATGAGGAAGTAAATTTTAATAGTAATATTAAATTCTGTTTTTCATTGAAATATTTGTTGCAGTAATGGGCATGGGTGCATACTGTGCTGTGCTGAATCCTGATGAAACAAGTTTCCGTGATCAACTTCTGTTAAACCAGCAACAAATTATGATGCTTGCTGATCCCGTTCGTAATCCTTTACCACTTGTGAAAATGAAGGAAATAGAAAACTATTATAATCAAGGTCGTATGCGGATTTTTAGTTTCGGTTTAGTGTCATTTATGTGGGTTCATGACCATGATGAGAGAACTGCTTTATATGAAGCCAGATGTGAGTACCTGTCTCCAACTGTGATGTCATACCCTTCTCGTGTTGTTGATATTGGATTTTGGGAAAATGGTGGTTTTATCTAGATATAGGTGGACTATGATTTTAAACCCAGAAGAATTTAAGAACTGAGAGAATTTCCCAAAGTGAATTGAGTTATTGGTGATGTTTGAAAGCAATTTGAATTCATTTGAAAATCTTCTGAAGGGGTTTTTAAGAAATCAGAATGATCAGAGAATATTTAAGTTGAAAAATATAAAAATTTAAAAGGGAAATTGTAGAATGAAATGTGTTTTGTTTTGAATTTGCTTTTTGTTTTCAGAAAGATCCAATTGTTATATGCAAGATATTTATTTCTGTTAATAATCAACATGTTCGCATTTTTTAAGGAAGTTTCTGTTATTTATTGATTAATAAATTTAGCTAACCACTCTATTGTGTGTTTCAATTGTTTTATTAGGCAATAGGCTTCAAGTTTTTGTTGCACGTTTCCCCTAGTTGTGATACAGGCAACATTAATATTAAGCTGCAACATGGAGGAGGACAAGCAGAAGTTGATGAAGGAGAGCTTACAAAAGTGTGTGTTAAAAATATAATCAGATTTGGTATTGTATCTAGAAAATATCAAAAGTAGATAGCAAAATAGTGCTATGAATATTATCATGATGTAATAAGCAAGAAGCATCAGCACATTCTCTTCGATCAAAAGATACAATGGTAGGCTATTGATGTTTATTTCGAGTAGCATTACTTAATATATTTATTATAATGTCATGTAACTAAACATGTTTTGGAGTTTTAAAGTGTTCATTATACAATATGTGAAACTGTCCGTCTAAAATGTTAACACCAATGATAAAGCACTCATGAGTAAACAACGAACTCACACATTAAAGCCTATTTTATTAACTTTCAAAGTAAGTAATTATTAAACCAAAATAGAAGTGTCATTTAGTAAACATGTTAAACCCAAGGATTTGCATACTTGAATTGTGTTTGTGTTACTTGGACTTGTAATAAAGCTCCTTTGTCTCAAATATTCAATGTCCATAAAATCTATGGTGCTCTTTGTTATCAATATATACATGCATTTAATTAACTGAAGGACTTAGGGTTGTTCGGGTAAGACTCTAGTGTCTTTTTAAAAAGTAAATGATAATATCCTGATTTTGTCTGAGTATTGCCCTTGTAAATATCTACAAAACCTATGTTGAGATAAACCACACTTTTACCAATATAAAAATACCATACGTTCACTTACAAGAATCAGATTTCATGCCTCAAGTTTGGCTTATCTTGTGTTACTGCCCTATATCTGGCAAGCCATAAAAAACCAATTTGGGTATAAGTTTTGTTTTTACCATTATAGATTTAAAAAACAATTTTATTTAAATCTTATTTAGAAGTAATGTGTGTTGTTGGTTTTGTGAAATGGCAGGATTACGTTGCAGAGATTATAAGTATGAGAGGCACAGAACAAGTTGGAGAAATGATAATGAATGAAATTTTAAAGACTTTGAAAAACCCATGGATACAAGACATCATTTATAAAAATAATTTATATTAATTATTAATAATTTTCATATTTAAATTAATAGAAAGTGAATTTTTGGGAGAGTACATGAAACAAAGTCTGAATCATAATTGATGTGTTCAACAGGCTTCATGAAGATCCATTACATCTCTCTAATATGTACAAATGCAAGACAATTACATTACTTTATAGAAGCTACTTGATTACTCTTTCAGAGGAACTTTTCCTTCATCAATCAGCTTCTCAATACATCGTTACTTGTTATTGATTGATTTGGTCCAGATAAAAAAAATTAATGAGTTTCAAGCAAAGTTCAAGTCTTAAGATGTTCGACTTATTCATCAATGTATTGTCACCTTTCTTTGTAAAGAGCAAAGTAAAATGTACTAAATACTTACTTCGGGGTGCACAGCCTAAAACAACGGAAACCAACTACATTCGGGCCACTTTTCCACAGAAATTTTTAAAATCTGTAAGTATGGTAACTGCTGTTCGTAAATTAAAGCAATTAAATTAACACAAATTTGGAGTATTTTCAATACACTCCCTCTCCCCCCTGTAATACACCTTTAATGTGCGCTTGAATGCCCCTAAATAATTACATAACACTTGCGATACACCCCTATGTAAATGTAAGAGTAAAAGTAAATTATAGGACAGTAAAAACAATTTGTATTTATTTTACTTGTGTTGTATATTAAAATAATGATAATTAAAGTAGAAATTAGTTGGCGATGTTGGCTGCACCTAAGAATATGGTTGGGTTGTAGTGAAGGAAGGATGCATGGGTGAGAAAATGTTTGATCACACACAGTCATGGATGATGCACGAGTCTACTAGACAGATTTAAATATATTCTAGAATATACTATTTATCAGTTTTGAATACTTTCTTTGTAATCTTACAGATTCAATAAAAAATTGCTGAAAATATGTACATTTATTGTAACTTATGTCAAATAACTTCAATTTTTGTTGTTAAAACCTATAAATTAGTTAATTTTTTGATGTTTCAGTACAGGACTCAAAAGGAATTATTTCAGCAAATGCTGAAAAATGTAAAAAAATAAATATCAATGTTACATAACACTTAACTCATACCCCCTACCCCTATGTAACACAGCCTCATACCCCTTCCTTCCTCTTTAACATTACGTAATTTATGGATGCCCCATATTAAATTCTCAATTTACTGGATTTGACAAATTATTGTGAAAAATTACTGTAATTCCACAGGTTTTTAAAATTGAATTTTTTGAAAATACAAGAGAAATTTTCACTGATTTTTTTATTTGTGTGCTGATGTCCAAAATGACCTCCTTTTTTGCCATCATGTCAGGCTTTTTGAAAATCAATGTTTTTCTAAAACCCTTTAAAAGAAATTCTCTCGAAAAATTTTTGCACATATATCTCCCAACAGTGGTCTTTATCCATGTAAATTCTGAAAAATATAATCAATACTTGAGGCATATTATTTTCAGAAATTTTATTCTTTAAAAGTTTAAATAGGGTTCCAAGAGGTCAGTATAGATCCCCTGTTTGATGAAAGTTTGAAGCGGTCATTGATGATGAAGAGTCGATTGAGGCTGATACCAGCACCTGATCAATAAAATTTAAAAGCCCCATTGATTACAAAAGAATAATGCAATTACAAATTGTTTTCTGATATCAAGCAGAAAACCATAACAATAAATTCAATCCTTTTTCTTCATTCGTATCATTGTTCATCCATAGAAGTTAGGATGTTCAGAAATCTAAAGAAATAACGTATATATTCAAAACGATACTCATTTGCTTACAATACTCTCACATATGCACTGGAGAAATGTTAAGGCCCAAATTCTTAAAAAACCTTGTAAACCCTGCAAAAAAAAGTTTAAAAAACTCTAAAGTCAAAGATGGCTTTGAATGATGAAAAAAGTTGTTTACAAGAATATTGGTGTATAAATTGTTTTTTTTCAGTCATTTTTTGCAATTTTTGTGGTAGATTACGGATGTTATATTAAGAATAAAGTTGATGAAGCAAACCATTCTCTTAAAGGGGTTGATAAAAAGTTTGGAATCTCTGGCTTAAATGGATGAAAACAACATTGCCCGATCCCGAGCACCTCTGGAGAGATAAACAAAAGTTCCTGAGTTTAACTTTTTCCTACAAATTTCAGTGGAGTTTCCCGAAGAAAATCATCAACATACTATTTTAATTTGTTTTTATTAAGGTAACTTCATAAAATAGATGATTGATGAAGGTAATAGTAGAATACATGAAACGATACAAATTTTAAATAAAGCAAAAACAAAACTTTAACATACAGCAGGTAGTGGTGAGCATATTCTTGTCGTATCTTCCTTCATTCCATCAGTCCTGATGGAACTTTTCACCCCATTCTTCACTGACTGAATTTCTGTGGAAAGTCCACATGAGAATGAAAAAAGATTTAGTTCTAGTGGGGCACCCTTTCAATTTTCCCGCATATTATTTTAACAATTGATTTAGAATTGGACCTTGTAATTCAGAATTTTAGTGACATCTTTGAAGGCAACCGAGTCCTTTTTTTTTTGTTTTTCATTCTAGTTTCAAATTCTTTTTCCTTCATATGCTTGCAGATATCTGGACCAACAAAAATTCTCTTGTTAACTTGGCATCAGATGAAACTTTTAACAGGTAATAATTGCCATCTTTTAAAACAGCCTTGACAAACTGCATCATTATACCTAATTTTTTTTAAAAAGAGGGTAACTACTTTTTGCTTGATTGCTGTTTCTGATACCTCTTGGTCTGGTTTAAGATTTTGTCTTTTAGCATTCTTTTTGCCCAATTTTGAATCATATCATGGCTGACCACTCACAAATGAAACAGGAACTTTGTAGACTGCCTTTTGGAAAACTGGAGATTACTTCAAATCACAAATAGTCCAACTGAATTACAAATTTATTTTATTGGAGATGAGGCAGGTTTCTAGCTCTTTTAAATGCACTGTGTCCCAAATGGCTTTCATGACACAGGACAGTTTAAGGCTCCTTTTTTATGAATCTATAAACAGCCTCCATTCATCTTTTAAGGTGAAAAATGAATTTGCTTATCAATCCAGCAACATCAGAACAATACACAGGTTCACCACTTCCTCAAAGTACTTAACAAATTCCTCTTGATTCCTGTACCAATAAAAAAAAATTCCCATGGCCAATTCTGTTTTTCTTTTAATCTGAGACCAATTCAGCAGTGTCTTGTGTGTGGTAATGTACATTAAAATCCCAAAAAAAATTGAATTGTTCAAGAAAACAATGTGGGAGAAATTTTACATTACATTTTTGGTGCGATTAAAAAGAAAAAAAAAAGAAAAGTTTACAATCAATTCCTTCTTTTTCCATCACAAGCCAGTGTGATTCTATGTTTGTCATTTTATAATATAACTATGCATAAAATAATAGTGGATGCTAATGACCTAGGCTGTTTTAAAGCAACCTAAATTAAACAGAATTTCAGAATATAAATATGTTTCACATTTACACTATTGGGCCTTTAAAAATGTTCAAAAGTCAAGGCCCTTTGCCCTGCCTAGGGCATTTAACCCTGCTGTATGTTCAGGGCTGTGTGACCAAAATATATTTTTTCTGCTCTCAGAGATATGCTGGACAATTGTGCATTCTGATACTTTGCAACTTGATTTTCATCAAAAAGAATAAATGTATGTAAGATTTTTTTAATGTATAAGTTTTAATTGACACACAATTTCATTCAAGGGTTTGACAGTCTAGTCTAGTAATCAGCCAATATGACTATTTTCCATCAATAATTTTATCCTGTCACCAACTTGACATGTTTTAAAATAATGAAATTCTGGACACAAAATGAAATAATAAGCTAAACTTTACAATGCTTGTTTGTAAACTGTTTTCCAAATATGGAAAGAATGTCATTCATTGCACTGAGGCAAAATATTATAAAACTGCTACAAATTCAAAAATGCTATTTTAGACTTCGTAAAAGAAAGGTTAGTTGATCATCCCAAAATCAGTATCTTTTCAGTGCATTCATTTACAAGAGAAAACAAATGACTGATCATGACTCTGGATTACAATATATTGGGATTTAAAAATAAGCATATCTTAATGAACTTCAATAAATTCTCATTGGATTGAGAGGAAAAAATAGACCCAATTCACCTATTAGTTAGAAAGTGCATCGAGGAACCGGTTTAAAGTGGCTTTATAGACCAATAACAAGCAACATTATTAAGAAAATAAATTTCTGAATTGCATCCAGATCTTAGTACCCAATGTCTTTGTTGGTAGAAAAGAAATATAAATGTATATTTTAATTTCGATTTGAAATAAAATATTTTAAATTACCAGCAATTAATTTTTTTTTCATATTACAATAATGAAAGAACTAATATTGTGCAACTTAAGATATAATTAATGTTATATTAATTGTGTTACCACTGCAGTTGAAAGGTAAATTCAACCAAACCCATTTTAAATATTTGCCACTACCCAAACTTTCTGAGTCCTCAGGCATGGGAATATCTACTATGAAGAAAATCTAACTATGTTAAAATACTCAATTACGTTAAATATTCTTAATTATTCTCAATCATTATTTTTTGAAAATCTATCACAATTTTAACCCTATTATTCTATTCAAATTTACTGCAGACACTTACTACAGTAGAAACTAACAATATTTACAAAATTCACTGTAAAAGTAAACTTTCAATGTTTCCATATCAGTTTTCTCAGAGTTAAACTGGATCTGTCATAAAATTTTTGCCACAATAAATACTTTTTTAACATTAAGCTGAAATGACTTTGTTTCACCCAACTTTGACAATATTGTTTGTTGAAAAGGGGTACCTCTTTAGTCATATAAGCATTCCTATAGTATTCTTCTTTATATTTATTCTGAGAGTTTGTCTTCATGTCAAATATATAATTTCAGTCTTAAAAGCTGTTCACAGTTATCATAAGTTTTCAAAAATAATTCAAATTATAAGAAATTACCAAAAAAAAAAAAAAAAAATCTATTTTCACATTTTAGTTCAATTTGAATTTATGTTTGTAATAATTCTTTGAAATACATGTTTTCATACTTATTGTATGATTATGAACATATCCTGTCTTGTCATATGTGGCTTATCTGTATTTATGTCAAAATATTAATATTATGATAGATTCAGGGGATCAATAATTCTAATATAATAGAGTATTTTTACATAGTATACATTGAATATTTTCTTCATAGAAGTCACAGTTGAAACTTTAATGATATATCACAGTTACAAAGTTCACTGTAAAGTAAAACTTTCAACTTTGTTCATTACTGTTTTCAGAGTTAGACTTGGATCTGCAAATAAAACTTTTGGCCTTGATTGGAACTGTCCACATTGGCAAGATAGAACTTCTATTTCAGCCAACTTAAGTCGATGGTGCTCAGCTCGCAGTCTATCTCGTTCCTGTTTCTTTGGACTTTTTACTTTTTTGGTCATTTGAACTTCCATTTGTGTTCGCTTCTACTTCTGCAATTGCTCTATTAATCATTTTGTAGACAAATCTATATAAACATTAAAAGACGACTGTTTAGTATTTTTATGTGGATAGGTGTTAGTTAAGTTTAATAAAAATTCGTTGTCGTCACATTCATTTGAAATCGGTATTTTTACACTTACGAGTAAATGTGAGATGTCGAATGAAAGAACGTTCATTAATTCTCTAGAATTACTCCCAGTATTGTTTTCTATTTATTTATTTATTTATTTTTCGTAAAAAAAAACAGTTAAAAACTGCGTATGACGTGCTATGGGGAAAAAGTGAATTGTGTGCACATTTTCAAAAATTTTTATCCCCACACCAAGTCATATACTCTAAATTTGAATTTCAAAAGGGAAAAAAAAAAAACTCCATGTAGTAAAAACTATTTTCAAAAATAAATAAGCAATAAAATTTTAATTTTGAAGGAAAAAAACAACAAAATCCATTAATAAAATCTATTTTCAAAGGGTAAATAACAATAAATTTTGAATTTTGAAAGGGGAAAAAAACAAAAAAACCCATGTAATAAAATCTATTTTTAAAGGGTAAATAAGCAATAAATTTTGGCTCTTATTACTTCCTGCCGCAACATGGGAAAAGATAATTTGAATAATTTTATTTCCCCAATTCTAGAAGACGTACATAAAATGAAGTTACATTTATGTCCAGAAGCAAAACAAAGGGGCCCCCTCAGCATTTGCTCCCAAAGGATCAGAAACTGGACGAAAACCTGATCGAGATGGGGGGCATTACCGGAAGCAGTAATTTCAATAGTTTTGAGTTGTTTATATATTTATACAGTTCAAATGGTAAATAATGCATTATGTATCATTTTAAAATTAATGTTACTTTTCTTGTGATGCTCAGTATAGTCTCTAATTGTATAGAAACAGTTATCAGCGAAACGATTTTACTTGGATTTTAAAATTTTCATCAATTTAATCGTTTAATGTCATCTGCAAAGTGTTGTAAAATAATTTTGTATTGTGTG